>QVOA01010113.1:0-17759 GCA_014825685.1 Pseudomyrmex cubaensis | reverse complement strand
TGCTAGGATATTCAACGTTATTAAGCCGTCGATTTTCGCGTCAAAATTGCTACGTATTACAACGCGACGTTAATTTATTATCCTGTAAATATCAATCAATAAAATTTTTAAAAGTGCTATTTATACTTTTAATAACAATTTCTTTATTTACTAGTCTATTAGCCGATCAAAAATAAAAATAAGAGAGTACAGTAACATCAATATATAAATTAAAAATTTTATTAAATTATAATCGTAATACACACATATTATTAAAATATCTACCGCTTTAATACGTCCACATTTCACGTAATTTTTTTCTAATTATTATAGCATTATTTAATTAAAACTTACAATATTAATGAAATTGCTAAAAAATCGCTCAAATCTCTAAGATATACAATAAAAAATATAATGTTACATTTATTTATTGATTTGAGCTATTTTTCTTTACACACATACACACACGCGTGTGTGTGTATGTGTGTGTGTGTATATGTATATAACTTGACAAATATATACATATATATTTGTCAAGTTTTATACTATTTTTGTTCGTACTGTAGACATTGGTGCATTTTAAAGTAGTTATCGCGCGTCAGTCTCATTCAAAAGTTTACGCTTTGGAAAAGTATTCTCAGAACTCGATTCATATGTCGTACGAATATTTCAGACTTTATTTTATCAATTTTTCATCAATGTAGAAATAAATAAGTAGTTTTACTTATAAGTAGTTATGCTCAAAAATCTCATAAACTCATTTTTACTTTTTTTTGACAATGCAATAAACTTTTAGTAACGGTTGTCCACGCTTTGCACCGAATGGCAATCTCGCAACTTCGCGCGTGTTTAACCAAATCTGTCAGTTTGCTCAGCTATAAAAAAAACTGCTAAAATGACTTCTCAGTTTCAATACTAAAGAATCACTATACTAAAGATACTAAAAAATCACTTAAAAATTTCGAGTATGACAGAGACAAGAAAATCACAAAAAAATGGCATGTCAAGATCTTAGAACGTTGCGAGAGGTAACGTCGACGCTGTTGTTATCTGCCTGACTATGCTTCGACAAGAAATCTTGCTGCGGCTTTATTTCGACAAACAAAATTAGAAGGTCAATAGTTCCAAATTTTTTTTATAGAATTCGTATGTTGGTAATCTTACTGCATTCTAGTTTTTTGTATCACTATCGCATAGTTTGACAGTTAGAATTTTAAATGTGTCTTTTTCAATAAATTTACGTATATATTACATGTAAAAAGTGTCATTTATAATTACAATTATCTCAACTTTGGCACGGTCAAACATTCAGGAATTTCACGAGCGCTTACAAAACCTTTCGCTTAATACGTTAGTCAAATTTGAAAAAGTAGACAAGTAATCGATTCTACCTTAACGATAATTACTTTAACATAATTCTTCAGTTATTTAACATATTGACATAATAACGACATAAACAAGCGATACATAAACATCGAGAAGAACAGGCTAGTCAGGATGATCAAGAGAGGTCGGTGTCACAAGAGAAATAGAAAAGAAGCGCAGTGGTGGTTGCGCATAACACGGCGCGGAAATATGCGTGCACGCGAAAACCGAAGCTGCGTGCGTGTACCACTATTTTAGCCGCTGCCGCTGCCACCGGTGCCGCCGCCGCCGGCGCCGCCGCCGCCAACGCGCCGTTTCGGAGCAGCGCGAAGCCGAATGACTGAGCGAGGGTGCGGGCCCGCGTGGCCCGCATTGGCTGTTGAATTATATATGAGTGGAGCGTAAGGGCTGTTGCCTAGCAACCGCATACACCGCGTTAAGACAAAATGGAGAAGCACGCAGCATCCACGCGACTATCTCTCTCTCTCTCTTCTACGTATTACTCTTCCCTCTTCTCTTCTCTCGTTTTTTCTTCTCTTTTTTTTCTCTTACTGATCTATTCTTTTTCTCTCGTTCATACGTTCGTGATCTTCACAAGTCGATGAATTATCGGCTTACCGAATTGATAGATTGTAGTTGAAGAATTGATTCACGATATTATTGATTGCGTTCTTGAATCGACAAGTGAATAACGTACATATCTATATAAAAGTTCGTATAGAAGATTTATTATTTTTTTATTACGTTCTGTCTCTAATAAAGTTACTGATTTGAGCTTTTAAAAACTTGGTTTTAGTTGAAAGGAATGTTAAAATCAATAAACTTATATTAAAATCAATGAAATGATTTACATGTAAACATTATAAAATCTAAAAATAATTTTTTTAATAATAAGAATGAAAGAATTTTTAGAAAATATAGAAATATATCTCTGGTAAGAAGATCCATGATATTGCAAAAGTAATTAATTTATACATAGTTGTAATAGTTTGTTTTTTTGTGTGGGAGATATACATAACAATATTTCGATAGTTGATACGTACATAATACTCACAAGAAAAATCGACAAATTGAATTATTAAGATTTTTAAGCAATTTTTGACACATTATTACATGTATAAGTAAGAAAAAACAACTTTTTTGTTTTCTCTCGCTCTCTCTTTCTCTCTTTTTAATATAATTAAATTAAGAATCTTTTATATGTGTTTTTTTCAATGTAGAGTAACTTCTCAGGATTTGTTAATAAGAACGTAATAATAATATTGATTCGAGATTCATGTTAAGTGATTAAAATATTGAGGACAAGCAAAGTTCGATAATTCTCATACGTGTTTTACAAATTTAACAAATTTTAGGAATTTTTTTACAAATGTAAGAAATAAGAGTAAACCAAATTATTTTATAATTAGTTTTTCTTATTGCGATAAAAACAATCTGTGTGTACATATCATATATATGGCTTTATAGAAGTACATGTATATATATGTATATATATATATATTTTTTTTTTTCCTTACCTAATAAATATCTTATTACCTCCGCAATCTTACCATTTCTTTTTTAATATCTTCTATATCTGACCTAACACCTACATTATATATTTTTCTGCTCTCCTTTAAATCGTCTATTCTACGCCTTTAACTACTCATTCATACCTTCACTCTTTTCTCACGCCATTAACTAAGTCTTACACACACACACACACACACACATGTATAATATATGTGTGTATATATTTCAAATAAAAAGATAATAAATAATAAAAAAAAGAAAAGTTTAAAAAGTCACAGAAATATCATTTTATACTTTCACTCACTTAAAATATACAAATAGATCGGTTTATTTTTCGGACAAAAATACGAATAATCTCAATTAAATTTAATACAATTCGGTATGTGTTATATCACAAACATAATTTTAATAAAAAAATATTTTTTATTTACATATTAAGTTTCTATTTTTAAAGAGAAAGATAAGAGTATTCACAATGTAGAGAAAGGAAAGATATACGCGATCTTTTCTTATATATTGTACCACACATATCGCTTTTTGTGCCTGCTATTTCTGCTGTTTTACGTGCGTGAGTATTAAGCTGATAAGTAGACGTATATTTGACGGGAGCAATGCGCCTCCATTAGCAAGCACTATACCGATCTCTTCCAGCCCCTCTTCCTCATACTCTGCTCTCCCAACCATTATATCTGAAGTTCCTATATAGTGTGGGATGAACCAGGTACCATTATTATGCCGAAAGTATGCATTATTCTTGTCGGTCTTTTCTTCGACATATACTTAACCACTTCGAAGATTTTATATTCACAATTTTTTTTGCAAAGCTGAATTTACTAAGAAATATTTTGTTTTTCTATTTCTTAATTAAGATTTTTTTGTCATAAACAAAGCATTTTCTGTGCAGCTTTTATGTAACATATTAAATTATGAAATATGTATTTTCTTTCATTCGTGTACAAATTCAAAAATTGAATAAAATGAAAACTATGTTTTCAAAATTGAAAAACAAGACAAAAAATACAATCACATAAAGCATGTAAAATTACTGATATACGAAGGATCAGAAATAAACATCATAGCAGAAGAGAAAGAGAGAGAGAGAGAGAGAGATTCAAGTAAATATATTTATAGTCTATAAAATAAATGTATCTTATTGCCGAGAAATATATCAAGTCTTTTTTTATCGTTTATATATCTATTAATGTTTTATTATATTGCGATCTGACAAATAAGTTAAACGCATTATAGATCACTGTTGCTACGAAGTTACGTTCTTTTTTTTCGGGAGAACGACATCTTCTCTCTCTCTTACTTTTTCTTTAGCGTAATCCATTTGAACTGATCTTCTCGTAACCTTTTTTGCCCACCGGATCACATCACAGATCAGCGCTGCTTCTTGGTGACACATATCAGAGTAGCCGGGAGAACGACCACGCCAAGCCGATCATCTCAAATTACAAAGAGTATCGGAAACGGATTTATTTCAGCGCCCTTTTTATTCTATTATAAACTCGATAGTGTATAATGTAAGATGCAAAGACTTTCTTGATACGTTTTTTTCGTTTTAACCATGAGAAATAGTATATTCTTAGTAATATGCAATGTTCAGATGTGCGTTTATCAATAAAATATACTTTTTGATAAACTTGTGTCATAAATTTAGAACGGCTGTTTTAGAACGGTCCAGTTACATCTTATATGTCACAGAAAAATAAAAATTTGCGATACTTGAGGATCATGTTATGACAATTTATAAACATATCGCGATAATATAATGAAACGTGCAATTACGCGGGATCTATTACACGAGAAAACATCTACCTCATGTACAGTCAGATTAAAAGGGTAATAATCAAATATGGTACACTTAATTCTACTGTATCCCCGCATAATTCCACGGAAAATACATTTCTCCCCCAATCTGAAGACCCCCATCCGGGCTGTTAAATATAATCTGGTACGGCGTTTGTTACTTCTTACTCTTCCATCTTCTCCTCGCAATATTCGGAGTTTCCCAGTTTCCTCGCGTAGGCTTTTGTAGGCGCAGAACAAGGGGTTAACCTCCTACATTATTCAGCCGTTCATTATATATGAATAAATTTTCGAGTAATGCCGAGATAAAGCTGCCAAGTTTTAGGTACCTGCCCCGCTTGAATATTTAGGAGACACTGTCACGCAGTACCGTTATGCTCGGTCTTCTTAACTTTCACAGATTCATATATAAGGCGCGCCTTTCTTACCGATATGCATTACCGATACGTTTTATTACACTTTTGAGACAATTTATCTCTTCTCGCATCAGCTGTTTTTATGTATAGACATTCATTATTTTTCATATTTTCTCGCGCGTATCTTTTTTTTTTACGTAATTTTTGACTCAATATTTCTATATTTTATCTTTTATAAAATTTCATATTTAATCTGAACAATTAATTAATATTTGTTTGCTAAAATTGAAAATTAAAAAAGAGGAACTTTTATGAATTGCCGCTTCTCTCGTGCATACGAAATTATTTATTCAAACTACGTTCCTCAACTTTCCGCTACTATATGTATGTAAGGATCACAGCATCCGGATGTGAGGTACGATACGAAGAACTGGCGAACATAGTCCATGCGAAGTCGATAATCATTTCTCTCAACTAATTTAACGCGATAACAGAGGACGGTGGATCGGGAATCTGCGGAGGAATCTCGCCGACGGAAATCAAAGCGAGTCCACTTAATTGTGCAGAAGGACGACAGCGGACGAAAAGTGGAGCGACAAGGATTTCCGGAGAGAGACAGGTACAAGTCGAAGAAGGACAGGCGAGGTGAAAGACACGAGGGTAGAAACAAGCCAGTCAGTTTAGAAGGACTCGGAGAAAGCTACGGAAGTGGAAAAAAAAATCATGACTGGCGAGAGTCTGACCGAATCACCAAGTCGGTTATATTCGATGCACCGACACTAGGAAGCGCACACAGGCTCAGGTTGACGCTGCCGCAGTCAACTTCCAGAGAATCGTGCAACGTACTTTCTTTCTTCTAATGTCACGTCACTACCTAGAAAAGAAACGCATTAATCTTTTAAAAGTATTGGCTCGCAGTAATTCCCTGGATAAACCGACTAGCTGCCTTGTTTGACCATTCTTGCGATTTTTATACACATGGTATATGAGTTTCCATGTATCTCCATGTTGCTGATCTTATTTTGATCAAGCAGTTAGTGTGAACTGCGAAATTCGTCATAATGATAGTTGATCACGGTATTTGAATCCAATATGTTTGTAAAACGACGGCTTCAAGATGTAAACAGTAATCTTTTATCTAAACTACTATGTATCATTAATATGTAGTATCTATTATACAAACTTTATATAATACTTTTATTATCGTCTATTTAAAATAACATTTAAAAAAATATCATGATTGCATGTTGCATTTTTGTTTGACAGACAGAAAAGTGTTAATAAGATGACAGCGGGAAAATCGAGAGGGTGACTTGAAGTGGTTAGAAAGAAGCGCAGAAGGGCTGAGCTGACGCACACAGAGAGACGATACGAAAGAGAGAAAGAGAGAGAGAGTTCTTGTATTATACGGAGATTATCAACCTGTTTAGTTCCATTCTCTATTGCACACTCTAACAGAAAGGGGGGACAGAGAGAGAGAAAGAGTGTGTGTGTGTGTATGTGCGCGCGCGCATGAGTCAAAAGGACAGATAGTGAAAAGAAGAAAAGAGAGAGAAAGAGTAAAAAGGAAGTATATATACATGAGAGAACGTGTGCGGTGAAAGTATAGGGTGAATCGAGATGGGGTCGCTGAGAGAGAGAGAGAGAGAGAGAGATTGTTCTCCGAGTCGGGGGGTCGAATAAGGCATACGAGCACGTACATGCTGCATTCTCATGGGACGCGGCCGCTCTTTATGCTCGATATAATACCGCTCTCAAAACATGCATACTTCTTCAGTTCTCTTAGTACATTACGCGGCGCGGCATCGCGACGAAGCGCTTCGACGCGATGGGGCACCCTTTTCTATGTTTGTGTGGCGCAACAATAGATATACTCTTCTGTTGGATGGTGGATAGGTAGATAGAAGCGTGCATGTGACCAAATGTATCCTCGTAGCATGTTCGCATACGTATGTGCGAGCAAAAGCGGACGACTGGGTTGCATGCGCTTTCTTGCACGCACGTGCAATGCACACAAATTGCTTTCTTTCTCTTCTCTTCTAGACGCACGAAATGCGCTGTCCAGAGTCACAGATATACTGCGAAAATTACTCGACCAATTAATCATTTTAATTTCCGTAGTCATAGAGGTTCTATTTGTTTCAAGGATACATAATTTTCTATAAGAGTACGTTATATGTCGTACTACAGAGAATAGGAAATAGGTAATTAGTCTGTTTGCTTCTTGATGAATGTCTTATTTGTTCAGAATGATTAACTTGGTGACTCATTGTTGAAGTTGGAAAACGAATTAGCTGTAAATAGTATTAAATTTACTTCGCGATCTAAAATGCGACAATTAGAATGTCTTCTGGGTTATTACAAGACAAAACCGAGCTACGGGCTTTGGCCGGTAAAGCCGCTGACATTGAGAGAAACGGACGAGCGAAGTGAAGAGACGAAGGTTTTCCCGTCGATACATTATACGCTTTGAAGCGTACACCGTCGTCGGAGAAAACTCCTCTCCGGTCTTATCCTATTACAGTCAAGCTTGGCACTTTCTAGCTAAGTCGAAGACAAGACCCTTCGCTGCTCCCATTTAGTAATCCCCGACGTTGGCCGGGAGTTTACAAGGAATATTTAAGTCTCCGCTAAGCTAGGATTAAGCACAGGCAAACACTTTGATTAGCGGAGAAGAGCTCTTGTTTTTACTTTATGGTTGGCGTCTTTCAACCACCATGGTAATTGGGCTCGCAGATTAACGTTAACAATTCTCAGTAATTGTAGAAACGTAAGAAACTGCTGTAAAACATTACAGCGATAAAATTAGTTTATAGTTTGTCGAATTTGATGTACATAATTCGGAATTAAAAAACATTCTACATATACACGGGAATTGCCACTATGATCTCAAAGACATAATGTTTAGTAGATATCTAGTGAACGTCCATAACTTCTTGTAACATCTAATGAACATCTCAATGGGATCTGTAAAAACTGTAAAGACTGTTCATCCGTACAGAAAAATTAAAATTTATAACCTAATCATATACATAAACGCATTATTAAAAAAATACATATCTATATAATTACGCATTTACTTTTTTTAAAATGTATAGTAGGTACGTGCTTTTTTCAAATAGTCGTACACTTCTCTCTAAAAAGAGATGTATATATACATGTATACATTCTTTTATCAATTTAGTGTTGATTTTTCTTAGTAGAAATTTATGTTATTGCACCGTTTTTCTTTTTTTCGTCTATCTTTTTCAACAACAGACTTTTTAATATTTGATAACTAATTGTTAAAGTGTTAAAGATTCTCTTAGAGATCACTTTGAAAAAATGAGAAGAAGAGAGAGAAAAATATTGTTATATATTTTTATCCAAGAAGTTTGTATTGCGAAAAGCTTTTTATTTTTAACTATTTGCAAAATAAAATCTAGTAAAACAATCATATTCACATTTTATTCAGGACGCCCACTAAAATGTGGTAAAACCAACAAGAAGATTATTTTTCGCGAAAAAAACAAATAAAAAATAAAAAAATAATTTTCCTCGGAAACTACACGACTAATAAAAATATTTATTTTTGATCTGTTGTTTTTATGAAAAGTAACATTTTCTTGTTGCATATATTACGATGTATTGAATCTTTTATGTAAAAATTTAAAAAAGACTTTTTTAGTTTAATTTGAGTGTAAGTTAATTTTTTTAGAATATAAATTAAAGAAAATCAAAATTTACAAAATAATGAATGATTTTTCTGTTCAGACCCAATTTTTGACAGACAAAATATGAAAATAAATTGGGTCTGAACATAAAAATCATTCATTATTTTGTAAATTTTGCAATATTTATTGAGTTATTAATTACTGAATGTGAGCCTATAAGCGCGTGGAAAACGATGGTCCAAACTGTGTAAGTTTATATGATTTTTAATTGTGAAAATCAGCAGATTGCCGGAAGTGTCACACGCCGCTCGTTTATTTGCTCTCATTGCTAAAAGATAAGTCATTTTTCTTTCCACTTGAAAATTATACACGCCTACAGAGTCCGATTATCGCTTTCTACATGCTCATTAACTTACATTTATTAATTAATAACTCAATAAATATTATAAATTTTACAAACTGATAAATGACTTCTATTCAGTTGACAATCAATCTTTACACTTTAGTTGTGTCAAATTTTCCAGATATCTTTTGTGCGTGTGTGTGTGTGTGTGTGTGTGTGTGTGTGTGTGCAAAAATGCAAAAATAATTTTTGTTAAGAAGTGACAGTCTCTTTAAACATGAAAAATTTTTATTTCCGTTTTTTTGTTGTAAAGTTTATCTTTTATACATAGGTGGTTTTCTATGTTCCATAAAATACTATATGTCAACGCTCTGCTCTCTCAAATGTTTCGTGAAACATAACACTATAATGCATTGTTTGTTTTGTGAAACTGAAATAATCTAATTTTAATATTACTTTAGACAATATTGTTTAAATTTTTTTTATGTCAACTTGTGTAACTCTGTTTAAATCAGTCTTTCTCGACAGAACTCGTTTTAATTTTTCGCCTACGAAGCGATGTTTTATAATAACGTGCAATTAAGACAACGGTGGGCAATAAGGGTAGAAAAAAGTACTCTCCTGCGGCGACAAAAAAGTTCATATTTTTTCAATTACGAGACAAGCGGAGAGAAGTGAGGGTAGATACTTGTTGAGGCGAGAGGGTCTTTCGACGCTATTAACACTCTCGTAAAAATACGAAGAACCGCCGCGGCCGTCTTCGCTGTATCAACTCTTTCACTTAAATATAAAATCAACGTCCGGTGTAAAATGGACAGAAATGATTTAATAATTTTCAAATCAGATTTTACTCATAATACAATTAAATTGTACAAAATATTTGAATAGTTAAACATTTTTATTTCTCTTTGCGATTAAAAAAAATACTAATAAAATTAAAGTAAAAACTTTATAAATAACTTTATATTTTTTATAAACATTTCCGATCAGAGTCGTTTGAAAGTTTAAATAAAACTGAATGAAAAATATGTTTTACATTTAATATTTTTTTTGCTACAATAATCGATTATTTTAAACAATTTCTGGACACATTTAAAGAAAATATTAAATAGAAATTTAAATACAATCTAATTACCTGCGATTGAAGACAAAATGAATGGGTTAAGTCAATCACCTACAGCGTGATGTTCCGCGATCTGTGATTTTCCCGTGGAAATCGAAGATATCCGCATTCGGGAAACGACGAGCGACAGACCGAGCGACAGTGGACATCAGGAGCTATTCGAGTATCGGTATTTGTATCGGGCAGTTGGCAAAAGGCGTAGAGGTGAGGGCTTTTCGAGTAAGAGCCGAGTAGATAGGAGAAAAGAAGAGAGAGAGAGAGAGAGAAAAGGGAAGGAGAGAAAAGAACAGGAAAGAGGGAAAAGGAGGGAGCGATTGTGTTCTCTCAGTGTATGTGTGTGTATGTGTGTGTGTTGTGTGCATCATGTATAATTCACCTTCATCGCTCGGGTCTCGCGTCGGCAACTCCGGCCCCATCCGTGCCCGTTATATCTGTTACAGTGGCTCGTGGAACGATATATCCGACCCCTCACTGTCACGACATCTTGGAAACCCTCTTTTCGCTCTCCCTCGATTTCCTTCCTCGCTATCCTACCTTGCGTCGGAGAGACCCTCTCTCTTGTTCTCTCGTTTTCTCGTCGTGGCGCCGCGTCGCGACGCTCTCGTTCCGTCGACTTCTGTCGTTCCCGTTTGTGCAGCGTTGCTGTTGCTGCTCACTACCACGGCACCCGCACACATTTATTCTCTTTCCAGTCACATCTCTGTTTTACTCTCTTTTCCTTCGGTCAATTTTGCGTGTCAGAGAGTCTTTTGTTCGAGAAGGGGGTAAGGGGAAAGGCGGAAAAGTAGGCGGAGCACGTATCCGGAGTGCGGTCGAACAATGTCACATAACTCTGACAATTCCGCGCTCGTTTGAATCATTTATGCGGATGGTCATTGTATCGCAATAACTTTTATGACGTGATCGTGCGGACTAATATACCGCAGTGTTCTCAAAAAAGTTTTCTCTCTTCTCTCGATTGTCATTGCTAACGGGATTGTAATATTACTTTATTGTTTAGCTGAAATGTACAGAATGTTATAAACTTGCCGTGGTGAATTTATTATCGCTTCAACATATATTTAAGAACCTCGACAATTACTCGACTTGGAAATAATTAGATACACTTTTGGATGCCATTTAACTATATTAAATTTACGAGAGAGGTAAGTTATACATGTATAAATTTGAACAATTTAATTATATACAAATTTTATACATGTATACATAAATATATATTTTAATACATATAAATTGTTGTACACTATACACACACACACACACACACACACATATATATATATATACACACATTACTATATATCACTTTATTTTTATAAAAAATATATTATATAAATGTATATTTTCTTAGATTATAATATAAAATACAATAAATGTAAAAATAAAAGTTCTATTTATAGATTTACTGTTAACGTTGTTGCCGTTGTCAGACATTAGAATGAAATATATATGAAATATTGGTTTCACATTAGTATTATATTATAAATATATATATAGATAATATGTACATATATATATATATATATATATATATACACATTATAAATTATTTAATATTATGTGTGTTATATCATGAGATGTTGAATCTCTTTAATAATAAACAATTATTAATAATATATTAAAACATCTTTTTATATTTAGTAAATATATTGCTGTATATTCTATTTGGACTTGTTGCATTGCTTCTATTTTCAAGAATTTTTTTGTTTAAATATCTAACAGTATATTTTTATAATTAATCTTTATATCATTAAATAATTATCTTTAGACTTGCTTTGTCTTTGTATAAAAATATTTTTCACATTGAACGTTCAAAAAACAAAATAATGATATTCTATAAAAAATTCAAAAAGTGACAGAGTTTTATCAATATAACTATAATAATATGCGAACAAGATATTTTTAAGCGTAATGTGCAAAACATAGAAAATGCAATTCTGTTCAAAAAATACATTCCAGTTGATTAGTTCTGGCGCAGACGGTTAAATGTTCTCAAATCAATAGTTAACAGCTATAGTCTGCTCTACTTTTACCTTGGTTGCTAACACGATTAGTAACCTCGACGACGCTAGATGTTGAAGTATCTACTAGTATTGCAACGATGCGGAGGAAAGAAGAGATGTTAGAATTATTATACATATATCTATATGTGTACTAATTCTAACATATATATGTATATATACATACCACAGTATGTGTACATACATGTATATAATAATATGTGTTTACATTAGCTTATAATCTAGTAACTCTCTCTATTAACAATATAATAATATCAGATATCATTTTTCTTTACCTAGAATTGTAGAGAACGCGATTTCTTGTGACATAATTTCTTTCAGTTTTATTTTTCTATATTAATATTAATTCTATTTTGATTATACAAAATGCTTAAAAAAATGTGAATATATAGAGAGAGAAATTGTACGTTGTTATTATATATTTTTTTGTTACAAAACTAGGGAAGAAAGTTAGCAGTGCAAAATAATAAAAAAAATTAAATGAATTAAAATAAACGTTACGTTAGAAAAATCGTGTTCTCTAGAGGATAATAAATAAAAATAATATCTGACAATGAATTTTTTTATAAATTACATATAAGTTGGCACGCGCGCACACACACATTCTAGTACTCTTAAAGTACTAGATTACAAATATTCGAATAATACAAGTATTCGAAATAATATGGATATCCGAATAATATAAGATAAGCGAGTATCCGAATAATATGTAAAATGATATGGCTCGTCGAATATTATCCGTACAAATAAAATAGAGAGTACCCGGGTTATTCGATCCAAATAAATAAAATACATATATGTATACTTTTTTCTAACATATCGATACAGAAATTAGAGTAGAGAGAAATGATAATGTAGTGCTTTTGACTCTATAGCAATATTTTTTTATTCACACGCATCCGATTCTTTATATTCACAGAGACCGATTTCTCGATAACTACAGACTTAACGAATCCGAAAATCAAACTAATCGGTACAGCCCTCAAGCTCAGTAAATTGGCTGCCGAGTCTCCTCGGGCTATTAGGCTGTCGAGAATGAGTGCACGTATAGAGCACGGGTTAGTAGCGGCACAAGTGTAGCGATAATGTAAACATGATTTGTAACACAAAAGCTACATGGGTAGGTACGCGCCTGCCACATGTTCTGGAGAACGCGTGAGCGTTTCGTGTCAACGTGCCGCTCGTTCAATACGTGAACAAGCATCTATATAGTCCTTCATCCTTACGGCCGATGTATATAATGCCAAACAAGCTTTAGGTCTGTCGACCAATGTTTGTCCGCCATGTCAATTAATCAACAGATCCCGTAAAAACTCATTTCCCTCGCTCTTTCTTAGTCACGGATTTTATCGTCACCATATTGAACTAATCTTTTTTATACTGTCGAGTAATTGATTCATGAGATTCTTTTTCGAAAAAGTTATCAATTTTTAACCGATATATAGATTACATTCGTTTTTTTACATCAGTTTTCTTCTTCGTGCAAACAGCCAAAAAATTCAAAGAAAAACATTTTAGTTTGAAAATATGAATATTACTATAGTAAATTTTAAGAATGCATGCGTTTTTTAAGTAAAATTTAATTAATCATTTTAGTATTACAAAATCATTCTTCTTTAACTTTGCCGATCATATTTCAGTTCCATTTTTATATGAAGTGATTCAAAGAACTGGAGCAATTTTTCTGAACATTTGGAAATTGTTTTTTTGTTTTTTGTTTTTTTTTTTAAATTGTGTGCGTATATAAAGCAGAAAATTTACATATATTTTATTTTTGTTTTGTATGTCTTTGACGTTCTTCAAACATAAGTCTACTTATTGACATTACATTAATCATTCTTATAAACTAATCAATTATTGCTAACGATAAAATAGCTGAATAATAGCTTAAGATTTTATGCCTATATAGCAATCTACTGAATTCGATTAAAGGTATACCATTAGAGATATCTTTAACAGCAAGATATGTTCCATTTTAACATTGCACATTTAACGTAAAGCTCTCACATTTTTAATTTGATGTAAAAATTATATCATTTTTGTAAATGCATGAAAATTCTTAGCCGTTTTTTCAAGTGTTTATACTTATGAATTGCTTTTAAAGATATTGTAGAAAGAGTAAGTAAAATCTCGCGACTTATTACATTTCGTTACTAGCATATCTAAATTATCTCTTGTAAAATGCACTTGCAATCAATCATGATCAGAGTTATAAAAATGATTAACGAAATAGATAGAATTACAAAGGAATTAAAAACACGTACTATAACAATGTGACAAATAATCATTACATCTTTTTTGCAATTGTTGATATATTATATATATATGTAATATTATGTGTAAAAACTGTTCTAACACTAAAGACACTCACTTGATGATAATTACTTTCATCTTTTATAGATATAGACTTATATAATGATATAGTATTTTAGCTATGATAGAATGGTATGTGTGTGAATGGTTGATGAGATGTTAATTGCAGAATTCTATAATTGTAGTCAAACATAATTGTAGAAGAGCAAACTTCGGGACAAGATATTAACCTAATTAACACGAATGCATAACTCAAAGAGATGTGAATCTGATGTTTTTTGATGATTATCAGAAAGTGCCATTTGCGCTTTGCGTCGCGATACGAAATAGCATCTGTTTCACGTGAAATGCGAATTGCGAGGCATGATATTCTGATTTGGATAAATAATCTTTTTAATGGCGTACACGTGCTACCGTATACATTTGTAATTCCACGCAATGTTGTGGTATAGCACGCAACATGTTCTACAGTGTCTAGATTTGGTTCAATAAAAACATTGCATGTGTTATTTTCCACGCCGGATATAACTATTGTATCTGTGTATGTTTATTTCTCAAAACTGTAGAATTTCTATTATTAAACGAGACATAATAATAAATATTTAAATTAACAATTATACAAAAGTAGACATAAATATTTTATTTTATTTCAACTCGTCATTGATAAATGTACATTGTAAATACTGTAAACTAGTAGTATTTATTAATAATTGAACACCACAATTCGTAATATAAAATAAATATTTTCGTTGATCTGATTGTTCCTTAACAATGTATCAACAATTAAAAAAGAATTTTTTTTGGTCGCGATAAATCAAGATTTTTTAATAAGAGAAATAAATTAAGGAAAAAATATAAATAATTAATTACAATTATGAAAAAAACTTAATTAAGAGAAATAGCTATTAATATCTTTTCCTCTTTAAATTTTTAGATAATTGGAAAATGGAATGTGAAAAGGTACAATAAAATTGTCAATAACATCAAGGTTTTATTTTATTATACTATATATGTACTATAATATTTATAATTGTAGTAGGTACTTGGAACAAAGTTAGATATAAAGTATAATAAATGAATTATGGCACATGATATGTACAGTGTGGAGGAATTTTTTTCCTCCTTATCGTACATTGCGCGCAATTTGGTACGTTTAAGTCAATAACATGTGTACCTCTTTCTCTGTATGAATTAATGCAAATTTATAAAAATCTTTCTATCACTTGTGACGTAAAGTATGTTATTTGTTTCTTTTTTTATTGCAATATTCATGTATCGTAATAATACATGAAAGTAATGTTATTATTGTTAACTACCGCGAATTATTCATACTCATTTTAAAATAAAAACTGTATATAAGAAAACACAACGCGTTTGCGAAGAATAACGTATGTTTGTCATCAACTATGCTACATGTTCGAAGAATAAATACAGTTTAACTGATAAACTAATAACTACTATAATTTACAAATAGATTTACAATTCGTACAGTTAGTTGACTATGTACACATCCTCGAAGTAGTGGCTAATGCGATTGTAAGAATGCTAGTATAAGCAATACTATTAAGCAAATAAGAAGAAGAAGAAGAAGAAGAAGAAGAAGAAGAAGAAGAAGAAGAAGAAGAAGAAGAAGAAGGTAACATCAAATAGCTTGTTATATATAAGACACATGATTTATTTATACATAAACGCAACCTCTCTTCGAAACATTGCTCCAAGTTGCACGCAACATATTTACATGGAAATTTCTACAATGTCAGATACAATTACACTAGTATTTTTTACGTGATATGTTTTTTATTAATATTATTATATCGTTCGCAATATAGAGTTACAGTCTTACTCATAAATAGCGTTTCACCTTTACACTGATCGCGTTTAATTACAATTCATAGAGACTAATGAGAATTTAATTCGCTGCAAAATCATGATTATGTCAATCGTTATTACACACATATAGATTCATATTCTGACATATCTGGGGAGTTATTATGAGATACGTTGAATGTGTTGTACGTAGACATAGTGTAAACACAGGTATGTAGATTATTTCTATTATATTTAAACGACAATTTTTCTTGCGGTCGTTTTTCAGGTTTCTTACCAGTTTGTAAATGTATACATACAAGACGCTTGATTAAAGAGTGTGAAGAGAACGAAGAGATATGTATAGAACGAAAGCGCGATATTCACCTTAATGGAAGATTAAATATATGTTCTACTTTCTTTCTTATGTTATCGTTATTTTGACGCTATTTAAAATAGTTTTCAAGATTTTATTCGTTCTATTATATGTACTTTTATGTAAAGTATATCTTAACGAACCGAATAACACGAGGAATCAACGACGTTTCGTTTTACAAAATAATTGCAATATACAATAACAGCTTCGAAGTCGTTCGAGCGATTGCATATCAACTCCTCTTTCTCTCTCTTTCTTCTCTTTCATATAGATCCGATCAAATAATGAGGAAAATTTACTAACAATATCGCGTTTTTTATATATGTAGAATTTAGCTATCTAAAGCTGACGTGAACACCTATGAGTAAGACTTTTTAAATTTAACAATTTATTTTGGCTCTTTCTCAATTTATATGTATAAACATTTACTCTAATTACTGATAATTCTTTATATTAATTATTAATTTTCCGTACTTCTTTATACAAATATGCTCCCGTCATATGTTTTGACGTAATACTTTTTTCGATCAAACCCGGCCAAAAAATATTTGTCGGATATCTAGAGCGATTGTTGATGATCCGCGCAATCGCCATAAAAACTAAATTAATTATACATAAGTATACATAAAAGTCTTTACATATCATGGTACAACGCGATATCATATTTTTTGTCATAAATAACGTTCAATTAGAGTGTCACGTGTAGATAAAAAATTTATATGTTATGAGTTAATTTATAACAATTTAAATTAAAAAGATTAGAAATGCTTGTGTGCAATTGATGATTGCGTCATTTTCTTTTTGATATATTTTTATACATATTGCATGTTTTATAAGATTTGTAGGAATCTCTTTGAACGCTATAGTTTTTTTATTTCTGAACTTTGTGTAATATATTTGCAATTTATAAATTATAAACAATCTTATTAAAATAACAGAGTCATAAATGTTTAATCTTTATATTACTTATGCAGTTAAATCTTAGGAATAGAAACCAATTTTTTTTAAATGTTATCAAATTCAAGATAATCAACGGGCTGTAGGAACCGGTTGCAGGATGGTATGCAGTAAAATAATCACAAAATTGTTTGTCCAGACGT
>QVOA01010112.1:0-17768 GCA_014825685.1 Pseudomyrmex cubaensis | reverse complement strand
ATATATATATATTATTTATATAGATATATATTTTAAATATATATATATATTTATATTTATATCTATATTTTTAATGATAAATATATATATATATATATATATATATATATATATGTGTGTAGACATATTTATTCCGCAAAACATCCAGCGAATTGGCTATTACCGGTAAAATTTCGTTGCTAATAAAAAACATTTTAAAAAAGAGCAGATTAGACTTTTTACATTGCGAAATAAGATTAAACGAAAAGAAACGAAAGATAATTGACTGACCTTGTTCGGATATCCGTTGTATTTGAGCAGCTTCTTGCAACACTTGCCGCGGTTCTCATAGTAAAACATCTGCACCATGTCAGCGCGATCGGTCGCGCCGCTTACGGTGAACGGTGCCCGGGACGACGACGACGATGGCGGCTGCTGCTGCTGCTGCTGCTGCTGGGTCGGCGATTGCCGACGACCCAGTGGCACGCACGGACACCACCCTGAGACCATCACACCGATCGGGCCCGGCCCGACTCGTCTGACTCGCAACGTGCCGAATATCTCTCTGCTTTTTCGAAGATCACTTCCTCCCGTTGAAGACAAGTCTCTTCATGATGTCGCTCTCTTTATCACCTCCTCGTGAAACGTTTATGCGCTCGTTTCCAACGTCCAAATCCTTGGTCCGAAGACCAAGTCTTGTTAGTATTCGATAATTTCGCTGACAGATTAGTCGTTGTTTTTTTGGTTATTAACGCATGTTTTTTTAAAGCGTTTATAAAAGAGATAATTTCAATACGCAATGGCGACAGTGTTGTTGGTGATGATAATTGTCACGTGGCGCGAATTTGGCAACGACTCTTGTACCGTCGGTGCTCTTGGCAACGAAACCGCCTGAAAGTCTGAAAGAAGAAATGGGGATTATTAGAGATGGTTGTGCCAGATACGTGCGAAAGGATTTGTTCTTGTAACTACATTTTCTTGTTTCGGTCTCCGAAGCTCCAGCATTTGTATCTGTCTTATCTCGAGCGCGTGAAATGTAACGAAGTACCGACAAACAAACAGAAAAAGAAACATTAATTGTGCCGGCTATGCATCTTGGACTTATACAAGTTTTGTGTTTACGCTTTGCTGTTTGCTTTTTTTTTTATAAAATCTAATACATGTGTAGAATCTTCTTAAATTCGGATTTATTTTTTTAAATTATAAAAAAAGTACTTGCCAAGATATTCTCAGTTTAATTAATTAAATATAAAAACTTATACACTTAAGAGGATGCTGAACCGTCCTGTTTTATCACATTTTGTAGTTTACTTCTCATTCTGCAATCATTGATCGGAATGAAAAACGCTTCTCTAGAATGAAAGAAAATATGCTAAAAAATGGAAAACTTAAGAAAAACTCAAGAAAAATGAAAAAAAAGTTTATAAGTGGACTACATTTACTATACAAAATTGGCAAATAATTCCAAACAAAAGTTTATAACTTTCCATTCTATAGACATAGACAAATATTTTGAGCGTTTCAAAAAAAGATTTTGAAGCTTGTAAGAAACAGAAGTAGAAAATTAGAATTAGTAGTTTTAGCAGAACCGCCGAAAAGACACATATGTCTAACATTGTCTCTATTATGTCATCTATCTTTCTCAGTCCGACTGGGGCCACGTGTTTTTGGAAACATCATTCGTGTGCACACAAACGTCATTCTATCTTTGTTTTATATCTAATGAGCAAAAAAGATAAAATATACACGAGTGGTGTTTCCGAATGCAGCCTAGAGGACGCTACTTACTGGACAGTGTAGCGGCTGAGCGGCTGTCAAATCCGAGTTTAACTTATCGCTTCAGCATCCTCTTAATTTTTTCGGGCTACTTTTTTCATCGACGGATGCGGATCTTTCGTGCTTCTCAGCGTTACATGTTTTAACCTGTAGAGAGCCGTCATTTTTCCATTGAAATCTTAAACTTTTTTTACGGAAAATTTATGCGTATATGTATCATACAGTTGCTAAGTCTGTTGCTGGCCCATATGTGGACCAGACCAGCTCTCTAAAGGTTAATTGTTATTTTGCCGCTTGAATTTGACTCGTCAACAGACAAGCAATATATATTAAGTAGAGAAAAGAAAAATATTTCATTAGGACAGTCGCATGAATACACAATCTCATGTTGCGAGAGTTCTCAACCATTAAATATGAATATTCGAGAACACATGTTTTAACAGAAATGTATACAATATAATTTCAGTTCCTACACATATATATATTTCCGTTTTTTTCAAAGCTGAAATTTTGATTACCGGTTTTGTTGCTATTTGTTTATTTGCATGTAATTTTTGTTATAAACGAGCGCGGCACAAACAGACGTAATTTTGAAGAAGTAATTCTGAGAGTTAGATAAATTAAATCCAAGTTCTCTCGCGAGCGTCAAGACGAAACGTCAAGGAGAGAGCAAATCCTGCCAAGGATATCAGCGCGCGCGAAGCTGCCGTTCATTCTACCGTGAATGTGTCGTTCGTGCTTTCAGACTTTCGAAAGAGAGTAGTCCGCCTGATTAAATCCGAGCGCACGTCGCTTCAAATACCGACCGGATCCATTACCGGTCCAAAAAACCGGTGCTCTCCGTAAATCAACGGCCATTAGATTTGCCGTTCGATCTCCTTCGATCGCGACTTAAATTAAAGACTGCTGCAAAAAGCGGGTCTTGATAAATTGGGAGATAGATGGATAGACGGATAAATTTCCTTTTGCAGTAGAGATCTCTCCACAAGGACGAGTTGAGATAAATAGATATAATTTATTTAGATCTTACATTAAAGAAAAAGAAAGAGAGAGAGAGAGAGAGAAAGAGAGAGAGAGAGAGAGAGAGAGAGAGAACGAATTATCCTGTAAGATCTTAAGAATAGAGGAAACTAGAACGAAACTCGCGAGATTAGCGAGAGGACAACACATAAATTGATTAAATAAATTTTGACGCGTTAGAAGATTTATATATTAAAATATAAGCTTAAAAAACTTTGATATAGAAAAAATATTAATTTTTATTGTACGGAGGAAAGTCCTCGGGTTCGTGATGGAATTACCAAATGGTGATTAATATTGGGCAATATGAAACCATTAGCAAGATGTTTTGCAAATAATAAATATTAGGTCTGTTTTTTTTCCCTGAACTGGCTGCACTAGTTCAGAGGTTATCTTTTGTTACACATATTAGGAGGAAAAAGATAGACTTTGAACTAGTGCAGCCAGTTCAGGGAAAAAAAACAGACCTATTGTATGTGTGTATGTGTGTATAAGTACTGACGATAACTTCATAATGTGACAACCTCTTCGGAGTTTCAATTTTATTTATAAGACTATCTAATTTTAATAAAAATCTTTTGTCACATTCATAATATCGTCATACATCTTGTGTCATGAAGGAATGATAACATGAAATATGTACACTGAAGATGGTTTAAAATAAAACCGAAACGTTTGGACATACACACATACAACATTTATTAATTGCAAAACACCTTGTTAATGATTCATACTGCCCAATATTAATCACTATTTATTAATTTTTATATTATATCAGACACACATATCAATCACTTGTCACATATTTTGTTTTAATAGAAATTTTTTTATAAGATACATATGTAAAACTTAATCAATCGTTATATGTTGAAAAAAACCACGAAGAGAAATAATATTATTGAAATGTAGTTCCTCAAATAAAAGCATTTTTTTTTTTTTTTTAATGTGACGTTACGCTGTATATGTAATGATACGCAAATTATTCAATTATGTATCGCGAATCCATCGGAAATTGTCAGTCCGGGAGACGGATTTTATTTCCTAGCAAAACAAGACGAACTCATTGCACGCTGGTTAAACTCGACGAGGGGTGGAAAGCATCCCTGGTGAAGCCATAAAGATGGGAAAAACAACACAGGAATTTGCAATTCATGAGAAACGTCGTCGTCGTCGTCGTCGTCGTCGTCGTCGTCGTCGTCGGCCGTGCGTTAGTCACAGAAAGCGCGACCTAATTTAAGAAAGGAAAATTTGCGCCGCGCCTCTCCCACTCTTAGGTAATAAACGCGTCGCATACCGTGCAAACATCATTCGACTTACAGAAAATAACGGAAAGAATTCCCACCTTCCATTTCTTTCGGCAAAAAATCGACAGGAAATTTTTATCAAAGAATTCCTTTTGCTTATTTCAAGACTCTTGATCAAAAAATTGCACATTATGTTATTTAACATTAAACAGTTATAGAAACATTGAGATAAATTTATTTTATTTCAACTTGTAGCGCATACATAAAAATATCCTCTTAAGAAGATTCTAAAGTGCAGGTTTGTTTTTTTTTATCGATGAAACTGAATTTTTTGTTCACATTAATCTTATTTTTTGGCTTTGTGAATTGATAAATCTTTTTCTACAATTAAAGTACATACAATAAGTGGTCCAGACGTCCAAATTTATATAACAAAATAAAAAACATGTTTTTTAAACTTCAATTTTTTTCATTTTTATCGATAAAACAGACCCACTTTAGGAAAAACAACTGTTTTTTGAACTTCAATTTTTTTCATTTTATTATATTTTGGATTCCTTATTGTATGTACTCTAATTGTAGAAAAGGATTTATCATCACAGCCAAAAAATAAGATTAGTATGCGCAAAAACTTCAGTTTTATCGATAAAACAGACCCACTTTAGGATCCCCTTAAATATAGAAAAAAAAGAGATCATAAAAAATACTGTAGAGTACTGCGAAGAAATTGTGCGAGAAAAAATACGACGCGGATCTTTACTACCCTATATCCAACCGTGCAGATTAATATACATATATATATAATATATTAAGACGTGCGTGTGTAAGTGATTTATGTACGCATTTCCAGTGTAAAAGCAAAGACGCCCCTTTCGCGTTCTCCAAGACAAAGCCGATCGCACTTTGTAAAGGCGCCCGGAGGTCTTCCGCAGTTTCCTCGTTTCGAATCTAATTCCTGTCCGACCTCGTAATACGGGTCGCCGAGGTGCCGAGAGAACGTACGATAAGTTTGCTTTACGGTTGCACCAGATGACGTCGACGCGAGCTCCGTTTAATAAAGCAAAGGCCTTGTGAGTGGCCAGGAAATTTGCCTCCTGCGGATTTTCAGGTCACCCTCGGTACATGTCGTAAAGAGATGTAATCGTTCAAACGTGCGACATGACCGAGGCGAACTTTAAACGCGCAAATTTTCCGGTCAGAAATGTCGATTCGCATATTACTTTCGCGATTACCTTAAATCTAACACTTTTTGCATTCACATACGTTACCTACATAGGTGTTCGGAAAGAAAAATTTAATTGTAAAATTATATTGAGAAATCTGTTGAAATATGTAAATCCGTTTTCGACAACGTTATTGCAAGCATCAACGAAGCAGACGAAAAACTGATCGCGTTTTTTTTTAATTCGCAGCGTTGAATTGTTAACTAGTATCCAGTTGCGGGAAAGTCCAGGTGATGAACATTTTATAACTCTCGAATACATATATATATATATATATATATATATGTATACACACACACACAGAAGCGCGAGCTTGTATATTCGTGGGAATTGGCAGATATCGCGTTGTACAATTTAAATAAAATCCATTGAAAATTGTTTACTACAAAGAAAATTACATCGGGAACCCATTTCACCCGCGAATTTTCATAAAAATGCAGATTTATGAGAAGGAAAATTCGACGAATGTACATGAGTGCATTTCTTTGTAACTTTTTAACCGAAACTCTTCTCTTTTTTTTTCTCTCACTCTCTCTCTCTCTCACAGGACACATTCGTCCGTTGATGTAGCAATTTTTCACTGTGACATTCCCGGCTTAGAGCTGTCCCCCGAGAGTTTAACCTGCTCTCGTTTCGTTCCTGCAGACCGAGTGGTCATAGATTACTTACTAAAGCAGACCGTAATCCCAAGTTCTCGTTATTCCGACGGAACGTATGCAAACCGCCGCGACAAGGTCGTGTGTTACGAGAAATTAGTAACGGATTATTTCGGGATAGTGCACGTACATTATCGCAATAATCTCAGATAAAACACATAATTTCTCGATCTTAAACCTTTTTTTATCTTACGTAGCTTTATTTAAAACTTTTCTATTTTTTTATCTTTTGACATCTGGTCTTTTATAGTTTATTCGGTTTTTTTTTCTTTCTTTTGGCAACTGTACTTTGCATCCGTACGTACTTATTTGAATGTTATTTAAGCGGTTATCGGTCGTCAAGCCTCCCGGTTGTAAAAGCACATACTCGCAGTTTCGATCGTAAACTAGTTCGATTGAATAAGTTCGAGGCAATTCCTTGCCGCTGTCGTTGCCGTCACTGCGAATTTTCCCTACGGTCCGCAACTTTTCGGGACTCCGGCTGACTAGTTCGGTCGCGGATTTCTGCACGAGCGAGCTAAATCGACTCGACCGATCTCACCGGAATTGCTTCGTAGTCTCGCACGACGCGGAAACCTCCAGTAAAATCAACGACGGCGCGGCATCGATTTTTCGGCACCAGCTCGGAGTTTAATTAAATCGCGACGCGGAAACTTGCGGACGAGTATATAGGCGACCGTGCGTCGTCGTCGGAGAGACGTAAAAACGTAGATTAACCTCTTCGGTACCGCCGCGCGACTCGCACAAATCAACTAGGTATATGTGATTCTCGCAAAAAATGGAGTCCTTCCGATTCATTATTGTCGTATAACGAATGGAATATTCCCATGAGAACTTTTTGCGACACGTGACGGTGTGTATTGCGTAATAAAAACTTGTAAAATGTACAACTATATTTGAAATATTAACTCGCAAGAGACGGAGAAAATTGTAGAAAAGTATTTTAAAATTAGTAATAAATTTCCACGGTGGTAAGAGCCAATCGTTGGATGTTTTATACGAGATGCAAATCAAGTATCCTATATGATTTCAAGAATCAAAAAATTTCAATTCAAAATAATGTGTAAGAATTTACACTCTTAAAATATAAATATATTTAGAAAATATATTTATCCGCAAAACATCCAGCAATCGGATCTTACCACCGTGGAAATTTATTACTAGTTTTAAAACCATATAAACCTTAAATATCTTAATTATTTTAAAATTACTGATACAAAAAAAAAGAATAATAATTTTTGAACTCTTGTTTCGAAAATTAAAATAAAACTAAAAACAAAAAATTGACATGCTAAAACGTGCATGCAAGTATTTGTTCCGGTAATGTTAAATATGTTAATAGGATTAAACAAATACCGTCAAAAATGACCAACTATCGCGAATTTTAATTGTTTGATGTGTGGCTCAATAAACTCCAACTGACGATGAAGCAAATTCTTTATAAGACTTGTATACACATACATACATATGTGTATATTTGATTCCGGGATTAAAGTGGTGATGACACACCGTGCAAAAGATAAAAACACGGTGGCAACGGAGCGAGTTATATAGAACACGTTCGTTCTGCTCGTATTCGCGAGTAAGTTTGTCGGAAAATTTTGCGAGCGCAAGCTGGTTATTACATACCTACCTACGAGCGCGTGCTTTTTCGCGTCGCGTATTCGCGCGCGATATATAGAAAGCGCGCGCTCGTTAAATTCATCGTCGTCGCTTATACGCGCGCGCGCGCGCGCGCGTTCTCTTTGTATGTAAGTTCGACGAGCACTTTTGTAACGAGCCGCTCCGTTCTCGCGGATGCAGTCACGTGCAGCAAACTTCCGGGCTTTATAAAGTTTCCGCGATAGTTATCGCGGCAAATAAACAAGGAGACTAATGTAAACTTGTTAGGAACGATCGCACACGTGATGTGTAACACGCGCGTACGGAAGCAACGAGAAAGTACAGCACGTGCGCTTGGGAATCAAGTGTGCTTCAAGAGAGAAATTCAACGAACCAAACGTTTCTTGAACGCGAAAAAATAAAAGAGCCTCAGAAAAGTGAAGAGAAATAAGTACCTATACTAAAATCGGAAACTGTTTCTCTGAAAACTCTCTCTCTCTCTCTCTCTCTCAATATCAATAAATTTATATTAATAAAAAAATATGATATTCAAAATATACTAAAATATTTGTGAAGTAACGATATTAATGTATTTGTGTGTGTGTGTAAATAATCGATTTTATTGATGTTGGCAATTCTTCTTTTTCATCTCTGGTAAAAATCTGTAAGAACACTATCGCGGAGTCGCGGCTGCCATCATCAATGACATTTTCGCGACCTCGTCGCGAGAAGTAAAGGCGCTTAACTGAGCCGAAAGTATCATATGCACCTGCAACATCCCTGGCCGACAGTTTGATGTATGGAACCGCGGCGACGCGACGCGACGCGCGCGCTCGCGCGAGCGACACGAGCAAAAAGTCTCTCTCTCCGCGCGCCGTAATTCCTCTTCGTTTTCCCGAGAAATCTCATTACGGAAAAGTTTGAGGGAAGGCTCTGCGCTGCGCCTTGCGCTGCGCGGGGAGAAAGGGCAAGATCTATCCTCCCGTGCACACGGGAGTTCACAGTGCGTGGAAATTGCGCGCACAGAAAGAGGAACGGAGGAATATTCTTGTAGCTATTGTCGGAGATAACTTTTCACGATACCTTCAACGGCAAGCTGGGGACTGCGGTGAATTTAAACTTGTTGCGGCTCTCTAAGTTATAACATGAATGAGAGAGAGAGAGAGAGAGAGAGAGAAAGAAAAAGATTCTTCCCTCTATATTAAATTTAAAATTTTCTTAAATTGATAATAATTCATTCATAAGTATCTCTTTGAAACGACAGGGGAGACTCTCTTCGTAATATGAGTCGGATAAAACTCTTCCAACAATTCTCGGAAATAACTTTGTGGCATTTTCAAGAGAACTGTTGAAAGTAGCCGAGTATTTAAACTTGCTAAATACGAAATGTTTTTCTCTTTTTATAAAGATAAAAATGATAAATCTGAAAACTATTTTACTTTGAAATAAATTGCATTATTTGTAACTGCGAATATATTTATTCCTTTAAGATTCATAGTAAATCAAACAATAAATAAATACGTTTGAAAATTTCACAAAATAGAGCCGGTGGAAAAATATTTTTGTTATTTCTTTCTATATCTAATAGCTCTGTATTTTTAATCCTATATTTTTTTGTTTGCGCAACTGAGATTTTTTTTGGTAATGAATTATGAATTGTGAATCGTTTAATTTATTTTTTCCTCTACGTGTGTACACGTATATATACTCAACAAATTTAAAGAATAAAATTCCGAAAACGCACCTCCGTGGACAGAACTCCGATGAAATGCAAAATTCTGCGCGCGGGATCTCCTTCACATCGACGTGTATCGGAATCAGCTGCGACTTCGAAGGCAGGAGAAAAGTCGACCGGCGCGCACACAAGTACAACATACGTCCAACTAGAGCCGCCGGATATTACATTCCGAATTTCCGGCGGTTGTAATTTTCGCACACGTTCGGAACATTCTTTTTTTTCTTTCTGTCGTCTACGTGTATCTCGAAAAAGACCGCGAAATCTCTCCCGAGGCAAGCGCGAGACGAGAAGGAGGATATTGGGTAACTATTGCGAAAAGAAAGAAGGACGGGAGAGCGACTGCTCTATTATTCGACCCGGCAATTCTGACTTGGTTCTCTCAAGAGAAGAGATTGAGTGACAAGAGGAAGAAGGGAGGCCGCGCACACTACACCGGGTGGACGTGAATCGCGTGTTTCAGTCGACGTGCGGACGCGGACTAAAGCTCTCGACGGACGGACAAGCGCTCGTCGTCGCGTCGCGTCGGCTCGCGCGACGGCGAGAAGCGGCGGCGCTTCCTCTTCCCTCGTGGTCGTCGCCCGTACGGCGCAGGGCTGACTGAGGGAGGTTGTGGCGCCGAGCGCCGCTGGAGCAACCCCTCCGGCCTGCGTTCACCCGTGGCTGTGCCGCGAGTTGCGCCGATCTCGACCCCTTCGATGAGAGAGAGTTTCTTGTGCGTTGGGGCAATTATTTTATTTAGAAGAAAATTTTGCTCCCGATTGTTAGCTCGATCGGATATCGTGTAAAAACTAAAAAAATAAAAAAATAATTTTTATAAATATGTAAAACTTTAATAAAAAAAAAAAAAGAGTTATAGAAATTGGTGTAGGTACGTGTAATGTTAATTTACTAACGCATGTATGTATAAAATTATTAGAAAAGTTACTACAAAAGCGAAAAATATAGACGAGTGTGGCAACACATTCTACTTTAAAATCCCATTTACCTAGCTCGGCTACACAACGTCGGACAGCAACTTTATATTATACTTCACAGTAAAAATGACAATTCGTGAGATTCTGCAGGATCACGATTTGCGACAATTGTTGAGATACCAAGCCGCAACTCGCGCGCACGCGCGTAAACTGAAAGGTTTATTAATAAGCGGTACACAAGACAGGAAGCAGCTCTTCTTTCCCGCTTTTCCTTGCCACCCTTTGTGCTCCTATCTCGCCGCCGCTTTTTCCACCCTCTGGTGTACGTCGTGCGCGCGTGTTAGTGTGTACGTATCCACACGGTGGTACATCTCCGAGACCCAGAATATCACCATTCCTCTCGCTTCCTCAATTCTCTCCGGCTCCGCGTATTTTCTGGAAGAAAAGGAAAACGAACACACGAGAGTTGGGCAGACACTCTTCTGTGTGTCTGCGAACACTCTGTCTCTGCGAGTCGCTTCTTTGATATCTATCTGTCGTTCGCTCGTCTCCTTTCTTGTTCCGTCCCCCGTTCACTGCCGCCCACCGCGTTTTCTCCAGCATTTTGCTTTTCTTGATGCCCGACGTTAAAACGGACGTCTAAAACTTCGAATCGCCGGAGACGACGACGACGCCGGAAAACACGACCATCCCCGACCATTTTTACGTCCATTGCGATCTCGTAACCTGTTTGCGCTCGTTTGAAATATCCATATGTCTCTGGAAGTGACGTTGCTCTATATTTTTCCACAAAACGAATAAATTTTCGAGAAAGAGCGGGAAAAAAGTAGAAAAAATTTTGAAAAATGTGACGTAACATTGAGAGATATTCTTTCTCTTTTTTCTTTCTCTCTTTCTCTCTCTCTCTCTCTCTCTCTCTCTAATATTTAAATGCTCTTTCACTACTTTGCCACTTGGAATAGTTTTCCTTTTAATATGCGCGCAATATTCAATCTCTTGAATTATTCAAGATAATTATGTATATACTTTGCTGGATGGTGGCAGCTCAGGTATTAATTAGCCCTGTTGCTGGTTTTCATATCTTATTCTTTTTTGAAATTTTATTTTATTATTATTTTGTTTACCTGGTTTTTTATTTTGATATTAATAGTTATTAATTATTTAATTAGTTACGTAGTTTTACTACGTGTGCTTTTGCGCTTAAGGGATTCTGTCCTGGGGTGCATAATAAATAAACGCTTTCTCCTTCTCACTCTCTTTCTCTTGTTTTCGTTTGTGAATTGTATATGTCGCAATAGAAATGGGAAAAAAGGTTCACAAATAAAAACTACTTTAGAAAAATACACAAAAGATTTTTTGCTTTTGTCACGTTTTTCTTTTAGTAGAGACACCTCGCGAATTATGATCGATGCTATCGTAAGAAACAGCATAAAATCTTGACTGATGACAGTTATTACCCGTGACGCGGACACGTTCTCGACCCGGTTGATCGCCTCGACCGCCTGGACACGTGTATCTTTTATGCACGGAAACGCGGTACGTGAGTCGCATGAAGATACCGGGGAAGTCTTCGAGTAACCGGAAGAATGAATATTTCAACGAACAAGTCTTGAGGCGCGAGTATCTCATTTTTCCGCGCGACCGCGAAACGCGAACTAGGACGATCGGGCTATTTGTTTTAAGAATTGATCGTTTCGCGCCGGTCTATCGACATCGTCCTCGGGAGAAGAGAGAACTCCGCGTGACGAGATGGAACTCTTCTCGCAAGAGTCAAGTTGTTCGAAGTCACACAGACAATGTGGAAAAATTTTACACAACTCTCGCTTGTCCGAAATAAAAATTTTATTCTCAAGTCACGGCGAAAGAGAGAGAGACGCGTCGTGTGTGTAACCTCGGCACACACGTGTGCGTGCATCGTCGTCGATGCTCGCACGTGGCTGTTGAGAGCCCGTGAACTGGATTAGGACGAACTTGGAAAAGATCGAAGGGACGATAATGTCGGAGGAAGGGAGGAGGCTGACAGAGAGACGGAAGCTGGACCGGATATAGAGCTCCATGGCAGGTCGTTGTGTGCAAACACAAGCACGTTCTCGTACGTGCACGCGGAACGCCACACACACACACACACACACACACATACACACACAAAAGTACACGCTCCCTTCGTTCTCTTTGTGCTCTTTTCATTCTCGTCTCTCATGTGATACGGAGTGGATTAGAGTGTCCGAAGCAAGTGCCCGAATTGCATTTTCAGCAATATCGTGTGATCACTATCGCCGCTGCTCAAAAATTACCGCGTCGATCTGTCTGCGTTGAGGTTAAAAAAAAAGTAAAACGAAGTAAACGAAGAAGAATAGACAGATATACGTCGTTAAAATGGCAACTTTGGCGACACAATCTGTTTTGCCATGCTTGGTCGGTAGCGGCTGTGTCGAGTTTTGTTTTAGACCATCTAGTTTCATAAAAAATTTTTTTCTAGAATTTGCTAAATTGTCAGCTTGGTTTTTCGTGGAAATGTGAATTAATATATTTTATTTCCCCAATACAAATGTTTATATTCTACACAAAATAGAACAGAAATATGAACAATTAATAGAATGGAATAGAATATAGAGACGCGTATGATTTCTCCAGAGAGAAGAGGAATAAATCCTTTATAGTATGTTTATTAATTCAACTAAAATACGATATGTTCATCAATTAACGCAAATACGGCTTTACGTGTAATACCGAGTGGAAATACAGCAGTGCGCAGAAGCAAATAGAACACGATGTAATATTGATCGTTAGTTTATTGATGTAAGCATTATTTACAACAGATATTATCTAACATTACAACGGAGTGACGTGCTGTGCGCCGGGATTACTAATAGATGATAATTTCAATTAGCGACGCAGAGAGTTAATAATATATAACACAAGAACATAAGTGTGCACGCACATCAGGCAATAATCATCCGGAATAATTTTTTATAATATAAATGTTGAAAATAAAAAAATTAATACGTAAATTATGTCATTTTGTAATATATTCTCGTATTTATATATTCGCTACGTACTTGTATAAATGTTTAATTGACTATTATTAATGGAATCAATTTGGTTCAACTATGTCAAATAAACCAAAATTATCCTACTTAATTAATTCGATCGTTATTCCCTCAATTCAGACATAAATACACCCGCAAAATATTCGCGGTATTTCAAAAATTTTTTGGGAGATTACATCGAGTTTCGACGAAAGTAAGCAAATAAATGGCATAGCAATAGATTTTCGGTACGTTTTGTCGCTCTTATGCAATCGGCGCTGTAAATTCTCGACACATAGCTCGGAGCGCGTATATGTATATATAGTATATGCTTCGCATGCATATCGTCTGTCATTTTTAGTACGACCGGTATCCTCTTCTACACTTACGTTCGTATTCGTAAGAGATGCGAGAGAACGCGATCTTTTTGCGAGACCATGTGAGCAAAGCTCCCGCTGTTGAGCTCCGTTTCTTTTTTTTCTCGTTAACGTGATTAGCGCGTTTCGAGTTTGCGAGGCACAACGGTCGAGCGAGCACAGGGTTGACCCTCAACTGTTTAAAATTAAATGACTTAAAGTCATTTTTGACATCGATGTGTTTTTTTAAACATATACACGCAAAAAGTATCATGATGAAAAAATTTATTTTACGCAAATTGTTTTACTGCCGCGCGCGCTGCATATGTTGCGGTTTTTTGTTTGTTCCATACAATAATAAACTTAATTAACAAAAATTTAAATATGTGTTTCTACGTGTGAAATTTAATTAAAAAATTAATAATTTTATTTGTAGTTTTTATGATTATTAATTAAATTTTGCTACGTTAACTTTTTTTATATACCGATTGCCGAGAAATTAATTAGATTTTGATGGCAAAGTAATTAAAATGTGTTCATTCGTAACTATTAAGCTTTTAAAGTGTTAATTGGAAGATGTACTGCACATCGCACATATGTATATGCTGGTGGAATATATAAAATTCTGAACTACGACCACCAAAGTGGCGCTTATACAGTTCGGATGCGCGAGAATTAGCATAAAATAAGCTGGATTATTCCATTCGCGATCTAAGGGTTCAGACGCCTCTGCAGCGAGCGAGTGTATTCCCGTCGCATGTTTCTAACTTTAGAACCCTTGGGGACATCGGACCCAAGCGCGCAGCTTGCTACGTTTGCATACGAATGTGTCGCATACTCGCGGCTAACGATGTCACACGCTCGCGCTCTTCAATTCCGCTCGCGAAGAAAATTCGTTAATGTCCCGGTATTTCGGACGGTTTGTCCGCTCACAAAGCGACGGGAAGAAGCTTTCTAGAAGCAAACGGAACACGTTCGCAAACGACACACGTTTCAAAACACGAAAATTAACGAGACGGGAACATTTTTATATTTAGTTTTTAATACACACTGCGATTAAAAAAATATTAAAATAGCGTAACATGGACAAGTAGATTTTACAGAGGTTAATATTTTTGCGTTCTTGTTTTCATCATTTTTGTTTCTTGAATGTGGATTTATAATATTTATTCAGACTTCTGTTTCGCAAAGAAACCAAAGAAAAGTCGCGCTGACAGAGGGGGAGGAGGGGGAAGTACAATCGCGATAAAAGACAAAGGTGGGATATGTACGTAAACGCGGTTATTTCCGACGCGAAAGAAGGCACGCGTGACTGCGCGAAAACAAGAATCAAAGCGATTCGTGCAACCTACGCGTTGCATCATGTCCTGAATATATAATGCGATGCCACTTGCGTCAAGTGGATACGTGGCTTTGCGCGGTTCTTGCATTTGGTAGAGAAAAAACGACGCGTGCATCAACGTTGCGCAGACTTTCTCATGCCACCGGTTAAATGTTCAATTGTTCGCGCTGGCCTACGTGTGACATCGAAGACAACAAGAGTATCAATCTTTCGACGATAGCGCGCACGTAAATACACGATTGTTCATCTCGACATCAGCCGAGAATATTTAATCGATTTGCAACAATTTATTTTCATGAAGAAAGTGATGTGTTTTATTTTAAAAAATTCAATTTCAGAGAGAAAATTATATTTTGAATAAATAAAATTTTCGATAAATATTGATATTGCTTACACGTCGCTTAAAACTTGATGTTCAAAAGATTTTAAATTAAATTTTTTGCATTTTTAAAGTATTTTGTATTTGAATAAAATTAAAAAAATGTAGGTCATATTTCTGGAAAATATGTCTCGGTATCTTTCGACTTTATACACACCAGACTTGTGAAGCGCGAAATGGCGCGACCGCCAGGAGGTTAATTGCGACGGGCACTGCGCTCTCTCAAAGCAGTGTTCCGCAACGCTCGTGAAGCCTTTCTCGACGGAGATCACCGTTGCTCTCTTTGATTTATGAAAGTGATTGCGTGCTTTATATGACCTGCTCGCGAATTTGTCGTCACCCATGCGCCATTGCCACACTTTCTTTCTCTCTTCCTTTCTCTGTTTATCTCTCTTCCTAGTTAATTTATTCTCAAACGGAACCGACAAACGAGTTCTCAATCTTTCGTTTCCTTTAAACCGGACGCTGATTACAACAGTCGGAAAAAAGTGCGCTGCTGTTGCAAAAGTTTCGACGACTTTGAGCTAGTCTGTACGAACATAGAGCGAAAGAGCATCGAACTTTTTCTTTTTTATTGACGCGCTCCTAACCATCCGCGAGGATTTAAGTTTCCATCGAGCCAGTTTCCTTCCTCTCTTTTAGCCGATCTCGTGCAATCAATTTACGAGTCTTACACTTCTCGGATGACAACGGCTCGATTGGAGCCCGTTTTGCGATAAAGCACTATTTGACAAAAAATTGCTTCGAGCATTTTTCAATAAAGAGGAAACTCCAAAATTAGTCAGTTTTGATACAAAAAAAAAAAAAGAAATATTTAACGAGCATAAAGTTTGCTCTGAAACAAAGTGGAGAAAAACTTTGAGAAAAATTAGTTTTTGAAAAATTTGTTAAAATATTTTATCTTCGTGTCTATATTTAACAAAAATCTTCTTGCATAACATGAACATTCAACTTTTTTTTGTATAAGAAAATTAAGGAAAAATTAAAGTGATCGAGTTCTTATCGCATAACGAACCTCGATTGACTCGGTACGTATTCCGCACATTGATCAGTTTAATTAGACCTTCCATTAGCGCGCACCTTATGGATTAGTCGGGTCGAGGGCGGCGATGTCATCTTAACTACCCCCAATCGCGAACTTTGGCGGCCGTGGAGCGAAAGTTGCCCGCGCGTGATCGATGGCAATTCGATGCGAAGGAGCATGTAGCTCCTCTCACGATATTTCCCACGATATTACATGTATATAGACTCCAGTGTTTCGCTTGTCCGGAGTCGTACAGTCATCTGTAGTTTCTTCGCGTTCTTTTTAGAGAACGCGGGTGCGAAATATCTTCCGGAATAAAGGTACATGTCTCGCGCATCTCCTTTCCGACTTCAGATGCACTCGCGTTTCCAGACATTTTTCTCGGTGCGTCGAAATCGCTAACACACATTGTGCCGACGCGGTTTGGCCATTTGCAGCTTTTTACGAAAACTTGCGACGCGAGAGAATGCGACGACGAACATGCGATATCAATGTATGCAATCGTATTGCTCAATATTTCGGAAACTGATGATAATTTTATCTTCTTCTCTTCACGGCAATTATTCAATCACACAAAAAAAATCCTCACTGTTTTGTTCTCGTAAACGGACAGCTCGCGGATTTATAGACTAGAGTAAACTGAAAGAAGAAGTTCAAACGTGAGAACCTAAATCGAGAAACAATGCAAGCTACAGGATAGATCGAGGTGACCGAGAATGACCGAAAGTATCTCGAGGTATTCGGTAAAGAAGCTACAGTCGGTGAAGAGAAAACAGGATAAGCAGAAAGCGGAGGGTTCAGGTTAGGTTAGGTTACCGAAAGCAACGGACTGTCTTGCGCCTTCGTCTTGTCCGTGCGTCTGCAGATTTCTCTTTTTCCTAACGTTTCCGTGTGTTCAATGTGCGCGTATATATACGGGGATGTAAATAAGCCGTCTTCGCGGTGGCTGTGTGTGGCGTATAGTATACGTTATTTATGGCCGCGAACGTCTGCATCTCGACCGAGCTATTATTTTCTCTCGTAGGCTTGTGCTTAGGTTACTCCCTACAGGGAATGATCTTAGCCTTCCTTCTGTTGAAGGATCACCCGTCGAAACCGGGAAACCAGATGGCTTTTCTACAATACGTCGAAACTGATGGTCGACATAAAGACGTTTTGTTTATCTCTAAGTTTTTCCCGTACCTGTTATACATCGACTGCTGCAGAACGCGTTTTGTGCGGAATACAAATTTTACTCGAGAAAAAAAGGATTACATCTAAGTAGATCTAACGAGATAAAAAAATAAAAAAATAGATCTACTTAAATCTAAATTAGATCTAAATAATTACTAATAATGATGAAAGCTCGAAAGTAACAAACTATGAAAACCGCGAAAACCAAAGAGCCAAAAGTCCAGGATGAAGATGGAAGTAAAATGCAACAAAAGCCAGTGTAATTAAGTGAACGTTTTGATCTCTTTAATGTAGATCATCTTCAGCACTGTTA
>QVOA01010111.1:0-17774 GCA_014825685.1 Pseudomyrmex cubaensis | reverse complement strand
AAGTAATAGCGAATTGCATAGCTACAACAGCAAATTCAGTTTCAGCAAACCGTGATTAGCTGTCACAGAAACTATTTTTTTTTCCGTGTTCATATCGGACTGGCAATATAAAGTTATATATAATGATAAAAAGTAAAACTAAGCAGTAATTGATATTAAAAAAAAACCAGCGTTTTTCTTTCGACTTGTACAATTCTGTTGAACGAACAGAACGTTGTTTCGTAAGTTTCTCGGTCTTTTCATGACCTCAGTCTTTCCATGGAATTTAATTCATAAAACTCGCGCTATCTTTTCGGCATTGAATACTGTGTTTTTGTTTGTGTCCATTTTAATCTGTCCTTAATCGCCTTTATACGACATCTCCGCGAGGCGAGGCGAGACGTCAAGCACGCGCAATCAAAGATGCCTTGCAGACAAACGCGCGAAAAGAAGAAAGAGGAGAGCGGCAACGCGCACGGATGGCTGGAAGTGTCTGGCGAATTTGTATGACTTGTTGTCTACCTAGCTAGCAGTTTTGAGTAATCGTTCTCGTTCCCCTTCGTCTGCTCCGAACCATCCCTAATCCCGGTGCTTGCTCGGTCGTCACCCTTGTGCGGATTCTCCAGCGCGCGCGACCTATCCCGGAGCATTCTTTACTCTCCCATCAACGCGGCGCCCGCCGCACAATCGTTGTCGTCGTTCCCGTCTTCGGTCTCTTCCTAGAGTTGTCCCTAAGATCGAAGCGTACACGCAGGCACTCTCGGAATCTCGTTTGTACATTTATTTTACCCCCTTCAACGTTCTTTCACTCTCTTTTCCTTCTCTCTCTTTTTTTTTTCTCTTTGCTTCCCTCTCTCGCCCTTCTTCGATTCGCTGTCGCAGTCGGAGTGGCACGAAGCGGTGGGAAATAAATGGCCCCTAATGGATTTCTTAGACGTGCGCGCGCGGGGGCGAATGCGGCGGAACTCAGGTGCAGCGAGGAATACCTCCTCCTTCTCTTCCTCTCGGCTCTCGAAAGTACGGCGGAACTCTAAATTACAGGAATCGCTTGCTCTCATCTCAACTCGTCCTCTCTCTCTCTCTCTCTTTCTCTCTTTCTCTCTCTAGCGTTCGGCAGATCACAGCTGCGCGACCTTATCGGCGCCGATGAAAACTTTTCACCGTCGTTCTCACCCCTCTCCCTTCTTCCATAGCTCCCCGTGTGCGTTCGCGCGACGAACTTTTCGTCTTCGCCAATAATCTCGACGACATCGCGGTGACCTCGACCGCATACGCGGTCTCTCTCTTTCTTTCTTTCTTTTTTTTTTCCGCTTTTCTCTCTTGGCCCGCGATCTCGCATCCGCGGTGATTTTTCAAGCTGTCTCACGCGTGCTCGGCGAATAGCCGACCGACACAAAGCGTAATTTTATTTGCCAGATTTATCCCAAATCTTTTCTCCGCGCTTTCTAGCCGTCGTTCCGACAAAAGAGCAAATAGGAATACGCGAGACATATGTTATATATTTTCTTATATATTTATTAAATATTTCTTATATTTTTATTTAAAATATTGTATATTTTAGTTTATAAAATTAAATATCAATCTTCTATATATGTACATATGTGACGATTCGTAAATTATATATAAATGCAACGCATCCTTTATCTACGATGCACTAAATGCATAATTCAAAATTTTTGCAGATTTTTTGAAAAGTGGATTACGAGAGTTTCCAGCTTGGAAAATATTAGAGAGAGAGAGAGACAAAGAGCGAGCGAGCAAGCACAACAGTATCTTTTAAGTAATCAGCATTGTTTGCTATCTCTGCAGCTTGCCGAGAAGATATATGTTCTTAGCGCAAAACTCTTTTTATATAACACTGTACCTATCTCGCAAGAGCTTTATTTTCATTAATTTATGAGAAGCGAGAAACGGCACATAATTTGACTGTCGTAATGGCGTGGAAATAAAAGGTCTGCGGAAGATATGATAAAATAACTGCGAATCGTAAAGATTTCCCTTGGATAATCGCGCGCATCGAAGCTCGTCTTTTCTTTCACGGGCACGAAAGTTTTTCTTCTTCTTTGTCAATAATCTCGACAACGGATTTTGACCTGCACCTGAGAATCTCTTATTTCTTCGCCATTAAAGCTTCTCTCGGTTAACGGTTTTCTTTGCTTTGACAAAGAAACGCGTTTCATACTCGTTTCAAATTTGTTCGCAAATTTTATCTTTTTCTTCTCTTTCGCTCTGTCGCGTTATATTCCTCACAACACGTTTCATTTACTCTCGTTGAGTGGCGGATCGTTGCCGATGAATAATTCCCGGCGAAAATACTACAAACACGTTGCGTAAATACATAGACAGATTACAAACCAAATAGCTCGAGTGAGTGACTAACGTTTCGTATTAAAGAAACATGTATTTTGTGCGTGTATGCAAACACATGCGAGTGCTAATCTATGGAAATTCATGATTACAGAGACATGAGAATTAATGCGATTTGAAAAGCGAGAGACAAAACTTCTTTTAATAAAAGAAATAATTGATTTCTCTGGCAAATAATTTTCTTCCTCAGAGATCTGGTTATCGAATTAGGGAAATACTGGAAATAATTTGTTTTGTGCGGAAAATGGATTCTTGGAAAACTCAATTTCTTTAGTTCCAAGTTTTTGCGTTCTGCGACATAATCGCCCGACGTCATACAGTCGTCCTACGCTTGATCGTTGCTCAAGGTGGAGCTGAGAAAGCTAAGAAAGCCGCTTTAGAACATTGTCATGCCGCAACTTGCTCTAATCCTTGAGCGGGCGATACAATTAATAAACGTTCTTAGCCAGTCCGCCTTGTTCAAGAAGCGTCGGGATTTCCGTTTATTCCGCGGCTCCATAATTGAGAGAACGAGCACTTTAGCGATGTTAATTCCGCGAGTTGCTAACAAAACAATTTAACACGGCTCATACATAAATCATCGCCAGTGGATAAAAGTTTGCCGCCCGGGGTTCGCCCACGTCACGCGGAAGCAGACGAGCGCGCCAGACGAGCTTGAAAGGACCCCGGTTGCGTCCTACGATGTACCTCGGCCGTCATTCTCGCCCGTCTCGCCCGAGAGAAGAGAAGAGTTGAAGCTTTTCCAGCCGCGCAAGCCGTTCCTTCGGTCCCTTGCTGACACTCTAAATCTCGTTTGGAAATCTCGCTTCTTCGATAATCCATTCCCGCGTTCGCGCCCCCTTCTCCGTCGCCACTTCGCTCCGTTCTGAATCGCAACGCGTGAAGCTCCTCCGGCGCAAGGAATAATAAATGCATCTTAATGACGCAAAGTCGAGAACAATGGAAGATATAACGTCAATATATAAGACGTAAATTCCCAGTACGGAAATTGTTGCTTGTGAAAAATAGAACGATATTTAAAATAATAATATCTTTAAGCGTTTCCTTTTTGCATTGAAGATAATCGGAGAAATGTCTAAACGAAACTGAAAACAATTTCATTAACAGATAGCAGCTTTATTAACAATCAACCGACGCGTTGTATGCAAGTTTCTTCAAGCGAAAAATGAATACGTATATTTAATCTTTTCTTTGACGAATTTAAAATATATTTAATTCTCTGTATGAGGAAAATAAACAATAAAATCGCGTGTTTGTTCAGCTTACTCAACACAGATGATACTTTATGGAACGATTATTCTTCCTCAATATTCTTGCTGTCATTTAATTTGGAAGGAACGTTGAAAAGAAAACAGCTGCATATAAAAAAGAAAGATAAACATCAAAGTCGAACAGTTTGCAAAACGAATGTGCGGTATGCGTGTTATTGTTACTTCCAACCACGTCTGCGTTTGCGAGTTAAAATTATTCACATTTAAATAAATATATTACATTTGACTCATCTAATGGCAATGATGGAGGAGAGAGAGAGAGAGAGAGAGCAAAACACGACCGACACGAGCAAGTACACATAGCTCTACTTCGAAAACGTTAACGTGCATTCGGAGGGTGAGTTTACTCTCCCCGGTATTCTTCGTGCTGCGAAAACTCGACCTTCGCCGGCGCCGTCACGAATGACGAAAGTTTCCGACGCTACGTGACGAGCGCATCGCCTCGCCGTCCCGTCTCTCCCTGCCCGGGATCTCTCTTCCTGTCTCGCCCCGACGAACGACGTTAGAATAACGCGAAAAAAAGCGGGAAAAACTGTAAACTGAAGTAACTCGATGGAAGTCGTCCGATCGATCGAGCATTGTGTCTCTCACCGCATGATCGCCTCCCTCTCCTTTTTACTTACCCCCAGGGGTACACTCGAAAGTTTCTTCGCCGAGGTTGCGCGAGGAGTATAGTTTCTGATACGATGCCGCCATTTCTGCCCTCTTTCTTTTTTTCTTCTCTTTCTCTCTCATGCCGTTTGTACCACCCCTTTCCTACCTTCTTCACTCTGGCCAGGTTGCGCTAATGTTATTCGGCCTGTGTTCCCGACATAAAGTGTTACTCTCTCAGTTTCCTTGTTTCACCTCGCCTCGGTGGTTTATATAATTTTTTTATTAGCCGCGTATGCTCTCCGTCGACGAAACACGCGGCGGAAAATTCACAAGAGAATATTCGACGACGTCGAGCTTTAATTTCGTTACGTATATCTGCAACGAGAATATTTCCCCGACGAGAAAAAGTTCTGAATATATAATACTGCTAGCTCGCGCGCGCGTGACATTTTTTTTGGAAATGACGCGATATCGAATCGTGAAAAGATCCGCGTGCCAATGGGGAGGACACAGCGGGGAAACAGCGGGATAGTAATGAAACATGAAGCTAAAATTCATGTCGCGGCGGATTGAATAATATACGTCGGACTTCCGTCGTCAGCAATTGTTTGTTGTCTATGCGTCGCATGTTGTCGATAGTATCAATATTCGCGTCTATTTCGCTTTTTTCTGAAAGCTCCGCAGACAACTGTCAGAATAATGATTTTTTCTGTTGTATATCGCGCGCGCACACACACACACACACACACACACACACACACGTACGAACACCTTGAGAGACGCGAAAAGGAGGTCCATGTGAAATGTCATTTGCAAATTTTATCCTCGCGACATGTCCCAAACATCTGGTTCCATTCTCTCGCCGTTATGCCTCCGCACTCGTGCCTTTGTTCGAGCTGTTCGGACGAGAGGTGCGGAAAACAGGCTCGGTTTTCATCGCGACACGATGATGAATGCCGCAATGTCCGCCTCGAGGCGAGAAACAGCAATGGTTTGTAGCCGCTGCGCGCACATGTCGTCGCATCTATATGGCGTATACTCCGAGATTGCCCGAAAGCTCGGGTTTACGAGATTTCGCGTCTACGTCTGCTCTTTCGGCGTTTTCGCGCGGGAAAGAGCGCTGGATTTATTCGCGCTCTATTTCGCGCGATTTTCTTCTCGTAAATCTGCGTCCCGCCCGCCGACAGCTCGCACCACACCGCAACACGCCCGCTGAAATCCTCGGCGTGACGGTAAAAATTTGCATGCGTTTCGTCTCGAAAGCGAGCAACGGCGGCATAAAAAAATTGCATATGAAAAATCCGTTACTCGCGCGTAGAGACCGTCAATTGTAAACGCTCTTTTCCCGTTTATTCCGCTATACTTATACGAGCACTTATCGCGTTACTTCTTCCGTCTGTCGAACGTAATGTCAGGGGAGCAAAGAAGCTATAATTCGAAAAATTTCCGCGCTAATACCGGCGCCGCTCTCTCGTCTTCTCGCACGTAGCTCGTAAATCTTCCCATTATTCCCATCGACGGCGCGCTGAGGGATCCGTCGCATCGTTCAAGATTAAAATGAAAAATCGCGCGTCGTGTTCGCGCACGGATAACGGGTAATGGGATATTTATACGAGCCGACGTTACGTATAATATTTTTCCGTCGCGCGCGCGCGCGCGCTACAGGGATAAACCACACGTCGCTGTTTACCTGCGGATAGCGCTTGTCGGTCCCGCTCTCTCGAAGCGACCTTCGTTATATACCATCGTGTCGTTCGTGACATCACCACCCATCTACTATCCAACGGATGCATCCCCCGGGTTACAAAGTAACCGAGTCAGAGGCGAGAAGAGAGTCTGCGCGGGAGACGAGTGAAGTAACGTTGCCGCCGGTTAGCAATATACAACGCCGCAATATAATATACTCTCCCTCTGTGTTTTTCTATCTCATATCGAAAGAGTCCAAGTAACACGCACGAAGATTGTCTCAATAACGGCCGGAAACAAACGGTGCGGCCTGGGGCGAGATCTTCTTTTTCGGAACGATATCACGGAAATTGTTCGACGACTCGCGAAGCGAATTCTCGAGCTCGCGAATCCCTAACACAGCGTCTCTCTCTCTCTCTCTTTCTCGTCCAAATCCGCGCGAATCTATTAATTTTACTTTCTGCAGTTTTCCCTCTTCTCCCGCTTCTAAAACTGCTCTCTCAATTGCTCTCCTCGTTTCTTAGCGGTACTGTGATAAATCCTCGAAACGATGGGCGACAGAGAGGAATGGGAGAGGAAGAAACCTCGACCTCTCCTCTCTTTCTCTCTCTTTTACCCGGGAGAGCGCGCTTCAATTTTGGCGGAGTCGCCTTATGCCACGACGAATGCCAACGATTCTTTAAAGCGATGTGCCCGGGAGAGATGCGGGATTTACGATAACGCGCGGGAATCGAGAGATCTTAATGCTCGTGAGCAGGCAAGACGGTGAAAACACCGTCGTTCTTTATCGCGCTTGCGCGTGCGACAGGAAAATAGTGATCATTTTCCGCGATGTTTCAATCCTCTCTTGTTACGAATGATGTTTGCGTATGACGGAACTATTTGTCGTATTGCGAGTTTTCCTCGCAACGAGATGCAATTTCTTGCATCACAAAGATGCAATTTTCTCATGGGAACTTATCGTATTATCCATCAACTCTATCCTGCTTTTTCTCAAAGAACCGTACGATTGTTTTTTTTTTTTTTCCGGTCGTAATTTTCGTACAAATATAACGTGCTCTCCGTTTGTGAGGTGACACGATTTCGGAGTGTCTAATAAATGATTCGTTTGCTCATTAATTCAATAAATGAAATCGTCATTAGATCATTCACATTCAAAAGTATGTATAATTGATATTTGTCACGTATTATATTATACGTGACACATAAGATTAATTTAATATTATACTAATCTAATACACGTGACAAGTGAGATTAGATCTTTATCTTTGAAAGAAAAATGTATAATTTGTGTCATATATATTTTTTATATTATACGATGACGCGCAAGATTAATCATAACTGTTTTGTTGAAGGAAACTGATGAATTTAACACGTTTCTTTTTTCTACAAAATGTCTTTCGATAAACAAAAACACTACACAGCCAACACGACTTTATTCACGTGACCCGGTGTATCCAGTTCGCGCCCCAGAAAAACAAGCCGGTGCACGCTCCGCAATCCCTCGAAATGCGTTTCCTTTTATTCAATATATAGATAGGATGTATATACATACGTACACATACCTGTATCCGAACCGACACCCGTCCACCAACGCGTCGGATCGCGTCGAAATTGAAGCGCGCGGGATGGAACAGCGATTTACAGTAAAGCAGCTCTGCGCCGCGTTTCAACAGTCTCACAGAGCGCGAGAACCGAAGTTTGATTCTAAACAAGATGTAACACACACGCGAGAGAGAGAGATAGAGATAGAGAGAGAGAGAGAGAGAACGCACAAGCGAAGAGTAGCACGTGCCGGTATATCGGCAGAAATATCCGAAATGGTAATGACATTTAAATGCCATTCATAAACGTCAGCGCGCAAGCTACCGTTGCCGCCGCGAGCGGCGGGAATTTTCATTTCGACTGGCAAAACGAGACGCAGCTGCGACCGAGTGGATTTCGTTAGCATCGCTAAAACGGAACCGCCCACCGAACGATGTACTCGCGCTGTCCTGTGAATGATAAATCGGAATCGTCCAAGCGAGCGAGGTCCTTCGAAGGACAGCGACAATTACGCGTGATTAACAACGCGAAATAATGATCGCCGCGACATTTTGCTAATGCGACGAGATCTCTCTGCAGACGTGTTGATATTGGAATATTATTTATCGCTTTAATCAACAGAAAATTACCATTATCTACAAAAGATTTACGCGCTCAATTTATTGCAGACGTAACGCTTATAAAAAAAATATTGCTTTAATAATATCCATTTTTCACACTTATTATATATTAAATGTATTAATCCTAATTCCTGTAAACGTTTTTTTTTAAGGTAGATATCTTGTAAAAATCCTAGACATGTCTGACGCGATGTTTTTACTGATTAAAACGTCACAAAAAACTCTGTAAAACTTCACGGAGTTTTATTTAACATTACTTATATTAAGAAAATAACATTAGTTTTGATAATTTTTTTTAATTATCGCGCGTGCAGAAGAAAGAGAAACGGCATGTAATTATATTAGTACCGTCTGAAATGCGTCTCTTTCGAGAGCGTGGCGGAAATATAATGTATCTAACTGCAGATGCATCATCTCGAAGGGGAAAGGTACCTGAATGCGTAACGACACGGCACATTTGAATGCTTTAACTGACACGTTCGAGAGCCGCGACGCGAAAAAGCGAATGACGTAAACGTCTCGCCCGACGGACAAATGGCAACTAGCACGAATGCTCATTACGATTTTATCACGCTGAGTGCATGCCGCGATTTCCAGCGACCCTCGTACGTTGATCCTACGTACGTGTCGCGCGCGTCGCCAAATAATTTAATTTTCTCTCTCTTTTCCTCCCCTCGCGTATCTCATATTTACCTTCCTTCTTGATTTTATCAGCATTTTACATGTCTCAATCCCGTACGTATTTTCGTACGAGTCGCGGTTGTGTTCTTTCTAAGCGCTCTGTCGTTTTTCTTCTCGAATTTTTGACTTTTTTCCACTCTCAAACATTGTCCACATTGTATTAGAGATTAAAATTGTCAAACTTTTTCACGCGATATGCTTTTGAGCTGTTTTTGCGGCACCGCTCGACCTCCCGACCGAATTTCCTGATTTCTGCGGTCGGTCGATAGCTGCGTAAAAACCTATTTGCTCGTCACTGCGCAAAATAACATTACGCGTAACGGTTTGTTTTTTGCTATATATATTTTTTTTTCGCGCTAATTGCAAATCACCATATTATTTTATTATTAGCTTGCAACATTGCAATTTGAAGAGAATGCATCTCATTTTTATTATGTATTATTCCAGAGCTTAAACTTTGTCTTCCACTTTATTTGCTTAAAGTCAAAATATATAATTAAAGAGCTCGTTAAGTTTTTTGTAATAACGCATTAATTCGCATTTGTCTGCTAGTTTTTTCTAGATGATCGATAAACCTAATTAGCGCTGTGTCCAGAAAATCGCTTGAAAGAATAAAAAAAAAAGAAATATGGATTTAACGAAAACTTTTTTGTTTCGCATTGACTCTTTTCATGTCATTAGACAAGGAATATAATTATCGAAGTAATATTAGAATATTATTATAGAATATTAAAGTATAACGGGCAATGCTCTATGCGTCATGTTCGTTAACGGAAACAGACTTTAACTATTAAATGGCTTTGTCAGATTTCCATGGTCGGGTATATAATGAAAATTCACCGGAGAACGAACGTAAATCTGTAAATTTACAGTGTGCTTACAGTGTGGGTATGTCTAAATGTATCCCTCGGTTTTCTCATATGCTCGCGATTTTGCTTTTAATGACGTAATTCCGCGCTCACTGTTATATACGGAGATGATGTTAAAAAGTATCCTCATATAACCACGGAAAAGTTGGAACGCGGCTTTGCCTGCATTATACGTGCATTATGGAGGATACTTACGACGTTAATTTTGATCCGTCGTGGTGTAGCTAGTATTACGAACAGTGACAGTGAATGTAGTACAGAAATATTTACTCTCTGTTTTTACACGAAAATGTATGTTAAACTGCCAACAATCTCTGATCCGCACTGTAAATTCACAATAAATAAAAAAAAACAATAGTTTTAATTGTGTAAACTTATTCAAAACTTATTTCCGTAAAGTTGAGAAAACAGTTTTATTCCATTAATAGCAAAGCTTACACGAAGATAGAGAGAAGAGACATTTAGAGGATCTCTCGGATATATTGAAGAATTGCGAAGGACGATAATGTTCCGTCGCGTAAATTCTCGTTCGGCAACTCAACTCCGGATTAACCGAAGGACCTCATTACGCGGAACATGGGCGCAAATTTCCGGAACACGGAGTATATATGCTCGTGTAAACTTTTCAGTTGGAAAATCTCGCGCGCGACTTAATCCCCCGAGTAGCGAAACGGTACGTACCGAATGCGCGAGCGATCGACTTAGAACGCTAAACCGGGATTAATTCTTTCGCATGGACGTGACTACCTGGATACGCCCTGTCTGGTATTCTCTCTTTCTTCCTTCTTGTTTTTTTTTTTTTTTTTCCCCGGAACAGAAACTAATCCTCATTGCGTATGCTGTTTTCCCGGTTCGGCAGCGGAAAATCTCCCACGCATGCGATATTCTTTCCGCCGCCTACGAAAACACGCCGCGCTCCGCTTACCGAGCCACTTCCTAACGACCTTTGAATACACCTTGCGCTCTTTCTGCATTTCAGCATTTTCTTGCATCCTTTCTTCTCCTCCTCCCTTTCTCTCGGCTTTTCTCTCGCGAAGAAACTTCCGCCGATCCTACCTCGCTTTGCCGCGTAAAAAACCTTTGAGATGCAGATCGAAGTTTAACCCGCTCGCGGAATGCAAAGTACACTCAGCCAGCAGCGCAAACCTGATTTCGGTGTATCGAGAAACTAAAATTTCATACGGATTCAATATACATGCATACTTCCTTTCCCGCGAGATAACGAAAACTGCGAATCCAGAGAGGGGGAAAGGGACAATGCAACATCGCCGGAGGTGTGTTGTTTCATTAAAAATAGCGAGGGGTAGAATCTTCTCGCGAAATTATCTTTGTCCCGTACGATTACGACGACGAGTGTCGACAACGAGGTTCTCGAAGTACACGGAGCGCGGGGGAAGAACTTAGCATTGTCGACAATGTATTCGCCGAATCGACTTAATTAGGACCTTATCCGACTGCGCCAAACGACTCCTTAACAATAATACAAAATGGTATCAAAGTTTTTAACGGGTCGTAAGAGAGAATGCTTTCCCATCTCGTCGAGTTCGCCGTGGAGAGTGTTGTCAGAGTGCGTTTAATAATTAACCAGGAAATTTCTAGAAAGGAATATGAGAAGAGAGAGAGAGAGAGGAAGGGAGTAGAGGGAAGAATAGAACTCCGAGCGCTGCAGCGAAGGGGTTAAAAGTGCGGGCGGTATAATATCTCGATTAACGGCTTCGTCACGGCGGAATAGCGAAAGTCTTTTGTCAGTGCGACTCCCAATTTGCTGCATTCATCAACGGTTGCCCTCTCGCTTACGAGAAACTTGAATAAGCGACGGAAAGAGCTGGAATAACGAAAGAGCGGAGAACGTTGAGACGTTGTACTCGCGGGTGGATATAACAAAGATTCCGCGAGTATTACACCGCTTCTCTTTGACGGTATATAATTTACACTGACGGATAAATTGTTGATGAAGTTTTCTTTCTTACTGGCAATGAAATGGAATAGCGAGACAACATTTTCCACGATCCTTGTGTTTGTACAATCAGCGCATATATATGTAAAGAAATCTCGAGCGCATGGTCGTGAAAAAAAAAAAACTTATTTAGCGGCAAAGTAATACTTTACATCATAAGCGCGGTGTGGTCGTTTTCCTAATTTTTAATATAATTTTAAATTATCTTTACATTGACGAATCTAAACGAAGGAATCGAAACGTCTCGTAGTTTCTTTTTTTTAATATTCAACAAATCACACGGACATCCGGTGTCTTTGCCCGCGTCTGTCCGAACATCTTGTTTTATAATCTCACGAGCTTATTCAATTGTTAGTAATTCTCAACATAAGTGAAAAACAAAGCGCATTAGACTTATATAAATAAACTAAAAAATACTCTGGCATTACTTCATTGATCATGTCAAACATTCACTTTACACATTGTTACGGAAGAAGGGTAAGAAGAAAACAAAACGTCTGAGTTGAAAAATGACATTGGGTTGCAATCGCGGTCTTCGCCGGGGAAATCTATCATTCTCCGCGGAACTTACTTTAGTTTTTAATGGAACACGTGCTGCTATCCAACTGCGTGAATTATGCGAGCTTCTTGAACATCGGTGGGAGGAGAAATAAAAACGCGCGATCGTGCTTTTCTATATAAAAGCGATCTCGGAGCGAGAGAGAAAGAGAGCGAGGGATACGTCTAGGAATGAAATGTGGTCTGAGATTTCTAAATCGGAACGATACGGCGGCGAGAAATACCGAAAAAGAAGGGCTAACCACAAGAGAGATACGGGGAGAATTAAGTAGACGTTGTTTTGCCGTTTAGGACTGTCGAGGGAATTTAATGGATCTCTCCACTTGGATGCAACATGTGTGTCTGAGAATCGTATGTATTATGCAGCCGACTCGAACTGATCGGAAACAACGGACACAAACACGTTACTCGTTCGCAGTCAGTGCTTGCGCACTCGTAAAAGATTCGGGCTCGAACTTTCGCACCGACGTTTCGATGTTTTCTCCCGTCCGATAACGCGTTCAGTTATCTTAATGGATGTTATCGAACGTGTTATTCGTGACTGCTCTTCGCGCGGACACGCAATATATTATAGTACTCCGACGCGACAAATCCGCTCTTTTGCCACGACAAAGCGACTGGCAAATATTTGAGAGCGGCGGGCAATTATGTGAAAAGGTATTGTAGTGCGTTAACAAGCGCTCCGCTTGGCGCTCCGAAGATTTAAGGTATGTACCTTTCGTGGTACCTTCGTTTCCCGGCAGACGTTTTCCGCGAGTCGATGGAGCGAACCGGCGCTATCTGCTCTTCTGCGACAGCGGTTCTCAAATTTTCTTGCCAACTAAAATTTATTCAAAACAAACCGTTCATATATTTGTTACATGTCTGTTTCATCATCGCTAAATCCTCTTTTTATTCAAACTTGAGTTTATTTGAAAAAAAAACCACAAAAAGAGATTAAAGTATTAAAATTGTTTTCTCAGAATGAGGGAGTGTTGCGTTCTTGCAACACCTCACATATTTTTACAAATTTCTACGTGTTGAGAAATATATGTATTGTTGTTTCTGTGTTGGACAGACTTCAAAAGACAGTAAATACGAGCTTGCACGAAAATGTCAAGTCGACGGCTTCCCACGGCTTTAGCACCGCTGCTACGAAAGTTGCGTCGTTACCGTAATCCGCGAACATAAGTACATACGTGCATACGCGCGAGCAAAAGATAAGAAATTCAATGTAAATAACGCGAGTAGAGGACTCGGAAAAAGGAGGATAGCGCGAGCGTGATGTGAGCGAAAATTCTCTCAAAGTCAAGTTATGTAACACGCGCGGCTGCGTGGAAATAGCTGAGAAGTACTTATGTTACGTGAAGAAAGAGGCAGAACAGCATGACGGTTAGCCCAGCGCGATGTGATGGATAAACCTCCCCCTACTGCTAGCCAGTTTTCACAGTTTTTCCCTCCAACGCTCTATTCCACGCTGATCGATATTAATTTACGGATATGGAAGAGAGATGCGACAAAGATCTAATCATTCGTCTGTCGTTTTAAACATCGACGCGCGCTGTTTTCACCGATTCTTTTATAATAATAATAAATTTTATTGAACATTTGGTTATTATTGCATTTGGTATAATACCGCGTTGTTTTTATCGATAGTTTTTCGCATCGAAATCGAATTATAACAAATAAGATAAATTATAAAGTTCGTGCGAGAATTATTCGCCATTACAGATATAAAATTTCAAACGAGAGACAGCCGCATTCTAATAGAGATTGAGAATCCTAGCGAAGGCATGTTCCCGCGCGCGAAAGACTTCTAATTCTATCGTTCCAACCTAAACGTGCGTAATAAATCCGTCGATGCTTTCCCTCGACAGATTTATCTGCGCCGTTCTCGCGACCGCAACACGCAGGGTAAACAAGATCGATTGAGCGTAGTCTGTAAAGTTTTCCGGATGATTTAATATCCTGGTTAGTGCGTCGAGAAAGTAATTTCAACGGACGATGACATTAAACAAACGGCGATGAGAGAAATGCACGAATGCGCGAACTAATTGAAAGAATTTTCGAAAAACCAACACGCGAAAAATCGTAGTTCTTAAATTGCAATCTCTATATAAATATGCTGTGCGCAATACGAAATTCCAAGGACGAATGCAATAATGATTATTAAACAGCCATCGCGGTGCAAATGTCTCGCGAGATCTCGATCGAGTTATACGCACACCGTTAGGAGAGATAGATTTAACGAGGTTAATCGGCGCGATGCTTCCTCGAACGACTGATTTAATGTAGTTTCCAGTTTCCTTTGCTTCTCTCTCGCGTAACCATTTTGTAACTTTCGCCGAATCCAATAGTCTGTCCCTTCCCTCCTTTCGTTAGAACAATTATCATGGATTTCCGCGCTATTTGCTCGAAAACGTTCTGCGATCGGAGTAATGATCTCGAAACATCGTTTCCCGTAATTTTTAATATTCTTCGCCTTGAAAATTTTCAAGTGTTTTTGTTGAATCTGGAAAAGAACATTTCACATCTCGCAAAAATTCATATAACAATGCCGAAACGTAAATATTACGTGTATAATAAGTATATCTGTAAATTAATATATCGCTTTAATTATCAAAAGTTTGTTTCTTTTATTTTTTGTGAGTAAATTCTATTTTAAAAAATTATATCTACAATTTAACGACAGAAGATTTTCTCACATTTATTGTCCCGTTTTTCGATTTCTGTCGACTAGATTGGGTCAACCGAGCAGTATCATCGACGTGTTTACGCGTTGTCCGTTATGCTCGGCAATTTTTCAAAGGATCCAGAACGTTTTCGAGACAAACGACCTGGTGCGCTGCCAAAGGCAAGTCAAAACTTCGCATCCTCTCTCTTTCTCTCTTTCTCTTTCCCTCTCTCTCTATCTCTCTCTCTTTCTCTCTTACGTTGTTGCGCTTTAACCGCTCAACTGCCATCATGCATGCGAACGTGATTACCTCGCGCGGGTATCGAACTGACGAGCCGAGAAATTAATTGATAGCGGCAGCTATGCGCCTTCTATTAAATACGCTGCGACTCCGGGCCTACGTCGATTCGCTCAAATCATACGCGTGTCGGAATGTCGCCGCCTCATATTCTCTCGTACGTGTAGAATATTCTCTGTGGGTGTGTTACATAACGCGCCGATGTCAACCGACAGAAATTCATTCGCGGCCGAGTATCACCGTATTAGAGTATCTGTAAAGTTGGAACGGTTTGCCAAATTTTTAAAACTGATAATGAGTTCCAATAGTATCCTTTTCATAGTTTTTGATAAAAATAAAAGTTGCGCATAAAATAAAGACGCATCAAAAAATAAAAACAAAATTCTATATCATAAGTTTACGAAGTTTTTGAGAAATATTTCCGTGCACGTGCTCTACTATAGAAAAAAGAGTTTCTTTACCATAATGAAACAATCAATATTTCGACATAAACGTGTTAATAATAATCGCGTTTGCTCAGTCTTCCCTGCGCATTATCGTTATTACCGCCCGAATTATACTCGATCTCTCTTCTCTAATCGCAAACACATAAAGCGGCCACGTTGTATTACAGGTGAATTTCTGCCACGTGCGCGCTATTAGTCGGTTGGAGACACATTTGTTTTATTCTTTATTCTACGATTATATCTGATCGTAGTTAATAAATTATTCTCACCAGCGTGGATTAATTTCATTCATTGACGCGATACAGAAAGCGACGCGGCACAGAGACGAGTAATCAGAAGTAAGCTGTGGTGACTCGTGCTATACACTTTTGTTCTTGTGAGAATTCTTTTGCTCATGATTACCTCACTGTACTCGGCGCATTAATTGATCCCACCTTGCGCTGGCAATTAATTTGGCTCGTGTCAGGTGGGCGAGCGGCGATGTCCACGCGCGTGCGTCACAACGTGGGGATGCAACGTTGTTGTCGGCGTTCTTGTTGATTGCAGCCTGTCGTCGACGATATCCGCCCCCGAGGTTTTCGTACGACTGCACATCGGAATGCCGGTCAATGACCGAATGGGTAAGCTTACGGTTTTCTACATATTCGATAGTCACGAAAACGCACGCGAATTTTTGTGTCTGGCCGCTCGATTGGACTTTTGTTAGAAATGGGATCAAGTTGATATACATATTTCGCAGTTCTCTCTCTCTCTCTCTTTTTCTTTCTTTTTTCTCTCCCTTTCTCTCTCTTTCTATCGATTCAATTCCACGTGTCTCATTTAATCGAAACGATTTGAAAGAGAGAGCTGAAAAACTTGTCCGTCTTTTTCAAGTAAACTAAAATTTAATTAAAGTAGATTAAACAGTAGAAGTAAAATAACTAAAAGTAAATATTACCTTAAAGAAATTAACATAGAGAGAAATCAATCTCTCACTCTAAATTTTATCATTTAATTTTAAGAAGTAGTGGTGTGTGTTTCTTGTGTCTTTGAAAAAAAGAGAGAAAGAAAAATTAATTTAAACAATTACTTGAAAATAACTTATTTATCTATTGCGGAAAATAAAATTACTTTTTGACTGTGCATGAGAGGAGCAAATTAATCGAAGATATTTGTTATTCGAAACAATCAATATCAGTGAAGGATTAAACTTCACTTTTTTATCGTCGCGTATCTGCACATACACTATCTTGTGTATAATAGACAGATGAAAGTCGGTAGTGAAGTATTTTCTTCACTTTCTGATCACGCGCAAAAGACTTGGCAAGAATAACGTCTTTTTTTCTGCAACAAGAAATTGTTCTAGTTTCGCGAGGTAATGGATAGCAAAAATTGTTCGCGAAGAATCTTTCGTAAATTCGTTTCGCGATACAACAACATGTAGCGATATCAAATGTTACGTACAAAAATATTAAGGTGTGCGTCTGCTCGTGCGTGTTTAATTTCGAGTTGTCGAGGCTTTGATCACAATGAAACGTGAGACAAGTTTCCACGGGAGAGACGCGCCATTAGCGGGCAAGAAACAGACGAATCACCGTCCAAAAAAAAAGCGACATTAACGCAGTCCTCGAGAGAAAGAGCGACGGAGAGAGAGAGGGAGAGAGAGAGATAGAGAGAGAAAAAGACAGATAAATCGACGGGAAAGGGCGTATTATTTAATATACGTGTATGTGCGCGCGGATGGTGGCTTATCACGAGCTGAGATGCTCTTTGAGGGCTTTTTGTCGGGGCTCGGAGTTCTCGTATGGCACGTCTCTCCCTTGTCCGCTCTTGCCAACTTTGCCGTCTGGTTCTTTCCCTTCTCCCCTCGCGCACGACAGTTTATAAAATGCGAGTACGTGGAAACATTGGGGAAGGGGGCATGAAACACGCGAGTCGCGGTCGACTATATGTAATCGGACAAAGTTGCCGGCTCTTTCGCTTCTCCTTTCTTCGCTGTCACCATCGCGTCTCGTTGGTACGACCGCGTTCGTAAAATAGGCAGTGAGACGATAAGAAACCAAATTTGGATTAAGTGCCTTTCCGGGTTAACGATGCGCACGTGCGACTACTGTGCAAAGCCGGACTCGAAAATTCCGAAAAACTCTCTCTCCGACGGTTTCCGTGGTCGCCGCGAAATTCTAAGATTCGATAAGACGGCGAAAATGCCGGTGGCGTATATATATATATATATATATATATATATATATATATATATATATATATATATAT
>QVOA01010101.1:0-14161 GCA_014825685.1 Pseudomyrmex cubaensis | reverse complement strand
AAAAAAAACAAACCGATTTCGTCAAATAGAGGAATTTAAAACTTTAAACATCAATATCTCGAAAGTGATGATACGTGACACGCGGCGTTTTTTCTTGCGACCACAGATATACACGCGTCGCGGTGAAGATCCCCGCGAGAAATGCGTTGGCAGAAATCTCCAACACGGCATTAAAAGTTAAATGTTAATTGCGACATTTATATCGCGCGAGGGAATGTTAATGAGCGACATCGCGTTGAAATTTACGATTGCGTTTTCTTTTTGCGTTGCACCGAGGGAATCAAGATATGATTTAAAAAATGTGACGAATGTGCGCAGAAGTCATCATCTCGGCAAAGTCTACTCCCGGCTGCGTTTTAATCTTGCGAATTTTGACGGGCGGCGATGCGGCGAGCGCTAACAAAGGAATCGAAGATCGTTATTGAAAACGCTTCCCCGGCGAATAATTGGATAAGCGACGCGCACTACGAAATCACTGTAAATTAATCGAGATCGGGGAGGGAGGGAGGGAGAAGGTAATCTCCGGTTACCGAAAAAAATCGCGCTAATGAGTGGACGAGGCAGATTAGCCGAGGGAGAGACGGGCAGGATCGGGAGCGCGGACGGCTGTGGTCACTTCAAACGTTAATGCCGGGCAATATCACGCACAAGCGTATTGACGATAACAATTTCAGCTCTGTTTACAAACGGCTCCCGGGACTGTATGGCTTTAAGCTCGGGTGTAATTAGCGCTAATTAATACAGTGCAATCGGCTCGGTCGCGAAATCTCGGCGACACGGATTTAGAAGAGGGTGGACTACTCGGCGCAAGGAGAACTCGGCCACCAACACACACACATGCGCGAACGCACACGTGTCTATGGGTGATGGAGAAGATGCCAATGCTCCGTTTTAGTTCGCCGAGCAATTTGAAAAATTATCGCGATGCGCAAATTTCGTTGCTTCTTGTTCAGTTTGTTTAATTGTCGTCTCGCGATATCCGAACGTTATCATTTCTACGACTTTTTATTCTAAAGACACATACACTTGAAACTTTTCACGGCTCGTGATTTGTGTGGTCTTCTCCTCGGGATCCCGAGGAAAAGAATACAAGGAGGAAGAAGACATATCGCTCGCGCATTCAGACCGTCAATGAATGGCTGACGCCGGATGACGCGTCTCGGGTTTCTTATTATTGAAACTTAAGGCGCGATCTCTTGTTGATCAATCACAAGTTGATTAACCATTGAAGAGCAAATTGCAAAATGTGTTTAAACATTCATTTCTCATCTCGGTGGTAAAATAACGCACTAAACAGTTTATAAATACTTTTTTATGTGCACTTTATCTAGATAGCGTTTATGTTGTTTCAAGTAGCTTTTAACTGTTGAGCAACTGGTAGTTGATCGACAAAAAAGAAACGCAACAAAAATCGAAACATGCAAAAATGTATCTTGCACGCGCTCGCGGCTTGTTCACAAGCTATAATATTTTGAATTCCTCGCACTTTGGCGACTTCCCCCGCGCAACCGGTGCGCGCGTGTAATAAAATGTTACGAGCTGAATGGTGGATTATCGTTGATTACCGTTGAGCAATCGAGTGTGACTGCTCAACGGCGGCAAATAAATCGGTCGGTAAGAGCGCCAGAAATTAAAAACACACCAATCCCCACGCGGATACAATCAATTCGCCATCTACATAAACGTCAATAACAATCGAGTTGCAATATTATTTACTTTGAAGTGTGACGTGGCGCGCAATTGTGATCGCTAACGACGGCGTAATATGTACGGCAACTGATTTCGAAAGAGGAAATAATAATGCGCGAAGAAAATTAATAAAAGCGATCTCGAACATTTCTTGCGAGTCGTTTTAGCGACGGCTTATTAGTCGTTACAATGTTAGGGAAAATGCGCGCGAAACGCCAAACCGGTTGGCCGAAGGCTGATCGTTCCCGAGCAAAGTATCGGAGGGAGAGAGAGAGATAAACCCGAGAATGTGTAGTACAAGAGGAATATACTTGCGTAGGAAGAAAAAAAAAGAAATTACGTCGCGCCTGGTGCTAGAATATGCTACATTATAAAATGCTACATCACCGACTAATTACGAGCTGCATATTCAATTGAGGTGTAACATGCAAATGTTAAAGTAATTAACCTTAATCTCACATACACACACACACACATACGGAACCGAGATGTTAAGCGCACATACATACATTTGTTCTTGTATGATCGGAATGTGTTTATTAATTATTGAAGTTTATAAGTTCACATAAATTGACAGATTTATGGACTTCTGCTAGAGATATGCGTAGTAGACTTATAAGAGATCGAAACTGCAACTGTCCGAAAACCTCGGAGAGGGGAGAAGAAAATCCCGAAAGCCGGCCCGAGCCTCTGTTGACGTAAAGACAAGATGGACGCGGATTTAACGCGAGATTCACTTCGGGGGTTAAAAGTGCAGCGTCATTCGACTTTTGTAATATTTTTTTTTTCAAGCAAGCGAAGAGAAGCTGTGTCTTCCGTTACATCGACCGATCGATCGAGGAGGAAACAGTTGAGGAAGGAGAAGCCACCTTTCGCGGCCGAAAGAATTCCGGCGACGCATCCTCCCCCTTCGCGACTCGCGGCGCGATGGGGGTGGGCGACGAGCCGAAGAGTACAGCTCGCGGGGGCGGTTTTAGTCACCTCCCACCTGTGTCGGTATAGCGCGATACCACGTGGTATCCGCCGCGGCGCCCTGGCTCCGTGCTCATCATCGTCGGCGCCTCCACCACCACCACCGTCACCGCCACCGCCACCACCGCGACTACCACCATTACTACCACCCGTCATAACCCACCCGCGCTCTCTCAGTGTCAAGCGGACGACGCGTCTGTCGATGAGCGTGTCGTCTGTCTGATCGTCGCGCGGTTTCGAGAGGACGCGCGCGCTTTTTTCGCATCCCCGCGTTGTCGCGTACAACGTAACGGCCGATCGACGACAACGTCGCGCGCACAAGAGGATCAACAGGCCGATCTTCGTCGCGAGTGATCTCAACGGGATATTGCACGATACACGTCGGTTTTGTCGTTAATTAGCCATCGGTTATCCATCCGCTCGGCGGATTTTTTATCGCGTGCCGGCACGCAAACACGACTGAAATTAGCGGCGGCACGACCTCGTCGCCGTCGTCATTGTCGAGGAGACCCGACCCTCGAAGTACGAGGGCATCGCCCGCCAAGGGAGAAGAAGGCGACGGGCCTTCTGGCCTCCTCGAGGATGCCGCCGCCTCCTCGTCGTCGGCGACGACGTGGATGTACGCGCTTCTCGGTAAGCGGCCGCGGCTTACGCGCGCGAGAAAAACGCTCGCGATGTGCGGAATGACACGGTCTCTAATTCTTTTCGTCAAAATTCGTCGGTAACCGCAAGTTGCCTTAACTACACGCAAAAGTAGCCACGTGTAGCGCTTTAGCGAAAATAATTATTTATCGTTGATCGATTAATATTTTTGTAACACGCACAATAATCGATGAATAACAACAGTTTATCGACAACATATTATCCCCTTTTGTTGCAGTATTCACTAAAATATTTGCACGTCGTCGTTCAATCAGATACGATTTTCGTCGAACGCATAATTTCCACGACGTTTGCTGCGACACGGATATATTGTCTTTCTCTCTGATGAAATCCGCATTTAAACAACAGTCGATCTGTCGCACGTTGATATTCCGTCATCTGGATCGCTAAGTGTCTTCTATCGTACCTTCTTCTGTCTTCTTTGTCGATCGTTTCTCCATTCGAACGACAATTCCCTCCATTGCCATTTAATCGACGCCACGTGCCTGTTCGCTCCTTCCGACACGTCGAGAATTGCAACAGGTAACTCGTCGAGTCTCCTACGAAAGAGAGAGAGAGAGAGTCGGTGGCGTCATATTTTCTAGAATGATAAAAAAAAAAAGAAAAGTTCGCCACGCACATGATCGAAGATGTTGTCGAAGGTCGCGCTCCTGAGTAATGTCATTGTCGCTATTATCTTCGTCACGCAGTTATCCGAGGAATTTTTTTAACCGCGTCATCGGACGAAGAGTCAGGTGGTTGCTCACGTGTTGCTTTCTTCTTGCGAATTTTATATGCAACAAATTTTGTTACATCTCACGTGTAATCTCTCGGCCCGAGTATATATACCCGTAATTATATTCTATCAGCTCGCGCTCCGATATCACGGGGGGGTTGCAAGAATCTCGAGTGCGAATGACAGACTCGATCGATGTCTCATCTCGGACAGAGCTATAGTCGCGATAATACAGGAAAATTATCTCAGAGCCAAAGGAGAATATTTCAATTATTATAGTTGTTATATTTATCGTCTCGATATCAGCGTGGAAATCCGCGAAAAGGACTGTGGCGCACACACACACACACACGTCGCATTTATCGCAAACTTAATGCGAGGTCGTAAAGTGATATTTTCGAGGTCATTATAATTTTATTATCGCGAAGGACCGTGCGAAAGAGTTCGCGTATTTGAAACAACAGTTCGCGAAATCCGAACGAAGACACTGAAACGTTTGAACGCGCGAATATTTTTTTCTTACGCGCGTTTCTCTCCGCGGCGCGGGTTTAGTTTACCTCCGGAACTGGTTTCTGGATTGGCAGGGACTTGAATCGTTTCGCAGTCTCTCTTTCTCTCTCCGAAGAGAACACATTCGTTCTCGCGAATTCGTTCCCTCCCACACTCTCTCTCTCTCTCTCTCATCGAGAGAGCTGTCGTCGTTCATATCGCGCGTAATATACCGCGTAGCGAAATGTCATAAAAACGCGGAATTGCCTGGCAGGCATCAGCAGCGCGCGAGGTAGCAATTAATGCGCGCGCGGATCGTCCGAAGGCGGACGATTCGCCATGGGTTTTTGCGCGAACAAGTTGATTAATTGCCGATTTCGTCTCCCCCTTCTCCGTCGCCGATCTTGCGCAAGTGCGCTTTGTGAGCGCGCCTTTTCCTAGCGCACAAAACTCGCATTTGACATTTTTCACAAACGGAGAAACTGTATCACCTCGCCGATCTCTTTTGAGATCTCTTGCGCAAAAGCTCCTCTTCTTCGCGTGTAATTCTCCTTTCTCGCCGCGGCGTGCGTTCATTCGCTCGTAAAATCCCTTCGAACGAGGAAATGGATTGACACGCCGCGAAAGAAGAGGCGTCGACCTTTCGCATTTCGTTCGGCATTGCACAGATGCAACTTCAGAAACACTATTTACGGACGCGGCTTTTAATGGCTTCTCGCGCGTGTCTTGACGATCCCTCGTAAATTACATAATATTTTCCGCGCGCGCGCGCGGAAAGAGAGAAGGAAAGAGCTTCTCTTTCTCGACGACGACCGGTGTGACAATCGGCCGTCATTATTGCGTCATTATTGATACACTCTACGTGTCGTCGACGGTGGTTCTTCGCCCACATTCCAGAGTCGCGCGATTTGTCCGATGATACCTACGTGTCCCGCCGCCGCATTCGCAATCGTGACATTCGTGACATTCGCGCGGTTTCCACTCAAGGCCGCCGTCACATATCGTCGTCGCGTGTGTACACGCGACTGATTTTCCCGACGCTTCCTCCGTGTTCCCCCTCCCCCTTCTCTCCGCGGTTACTTACACCTCGGGATTATATTCGCGGAAGTGACTTGCGCGAGCAGAAAGAAAGAGGGCACGCGATTTCTTTTCATTTCTGACTCGGCAGTGTCCCTCCTCGTGACAAAAAAAAAGAAAAGAGTACAGGAAACACGCGCGCGAATCGCAGCGCTCGGTGCATTGGAAATTAATCGAGCCAATAATATAAACGAAGGGACTGCCGGTTTGGAAATGGTCGCGCGCTTTGCATCGCGCCGGGTCGCGTCTATAAAGCGAACAATAATTTGATGCCGCTGGTATAGATGATTGCCGATAGTGTGTCTCCATCGTGGTTGCGTTTTGAATTACGCAAATTTCTTTTGCGCGACGCGATAAAGCGCGCCCGCCGTCGTGCGCGCCGATCTTTCTCCTCGTCTCCTCGAGTCTCGTCAACGAGATCCAATAGCGCGCTCGAAAACAAGAAAAACACGAGGCGATCGCTTTCTGCGCCGCGTGTTTCCATTATACGAGCGCATACGTTTTACCCACATTTCCACCGACGACGACGGACGGACGGAGCGATTTTTTTTACATTGCGCCGAAAGAAAATTCTGACGATCTGACTCTCTCCGGTTCGATAGCAAAAACTTGCCGTGATCGACGGTCTCCGAGAGTTGATCTCTCCATAGCGGAGAATTTTATCTTCGGGAGCGAGATCGAGAATTAGAAAAAAAAAACCAGCACTGTTTCCGCACATCGGGAGCGCTTCTTCCGCGCGTATCTCCGCGCGAGTCTCGGTGGTCTTCCTCTTGTCAGAGAGATACCCGGTTCTCTGTCGTTCTCCAGACGAGGGTGGTTTACTGCCGGACAACGGCAGCGGTGCGGACGTTGTCGAGAATGACGACGCGATGGTTGCAGCTGCGGACGAGGGCGCCTGCGTGAACGATCGCATTCTCCACTATCATCATCAGCAGCAGCAACGACATCGTCATCACCATCACCATCACCATCATCATCATCATCATCGTGAGCTGCAGCAGCAGCAGCAACAACAACAACATCCGCCGGAATTGGATGATCTCCTGCAGTTTCGCGAGTCCGGGAACGCGACCGGCCAGGGAGAGATGGTGGCGCAGGAGATGGCGCAGGGCTACACGCAGCTCCTGCACCCGGCGACGACGAGTCAGGAGCCGCAGGAGTTCATCTCGCTGGAGGAGCTGCAGCCGCGCATCCATCACGCACGGGAACACGCCTGCATGCAGATCGCCTCGTCCGCGACGCAGCTGTACCATCAGCAGCGGAGCCAGCAGAACAACAGCCAGCAGCAGCAACGCCAGCATGATTACTACAATCTCCCGCCCGTGCAGGAGTAAGTTCCGCATTTTTTTTGTTTAATTGACTTTGTTATTGGCGGCTGTGTCGCTCGTCGTTTAGAATTAAAAACTTAAAAACTAAACGCTCTCTCTGTCGCATTAGTGTTACATGTGCGCATATAGTATAACATGTATGTGTTACGTCATACTTTGCGTGCGCGCGTGTCGATGACAATCAGCAAACCTGTCGCGATGCCGCGCGCGTCGAATCGGCTTTGGAATTATGACCGTGCGCGCGTTGTCAATAATCGAGTTTACCGCGCGGTATTTTACCTAAAATCACTCGGTAACTGGTTCGAGCGCGCAAACATCCGGATGTTCGCATTTGCGCGGTCCAAAAATCGGACCCGAGTCAGTTTAGGTCTTAAACGGATCGAATTGCGGAGGTAAAAGGACTCGCGATCTAGGATATTTTTTTCTCAAAAAATAGGAATCCGCAATCCGCGCGTGTAAGATAACAATCATCGCCGATTCAACGAGGTTTCACGCTCTAACGAGTCCAAATTAACGCGTGAGTGCGCGGTAGTAGTGCATTAAATCGCAACGCGTATTATATTTAAATGGCGTTGTTTATGCGAGAGAGCAGATATCTGACTGGATAATCGCTCGCCCCGTTTCTCCCCGTCCTTCCTGGCCAATGTTAGCACCGCGTTTCCGATCGCTCTGTGGCGCAACGACGTGAAGGTACCCCCTTTAGGGGCTCTCCCCGTTTTTCTGTCTTTTCTGCAACGCGCCGCATTCTCAGATACATTTTGTGCGTGCGTGACGACGGCATTGCGTAATAGATCCTTAACACGCGACAAGTGCTGATTTTTTTACGCATCAAGTGTTGACTAGTCGATTAGACGAGTCCTCTTGAATCGTCGTCACCTTGCATAATGTTTAAACATTGTAATTCACACACACACACACACACACAAACAATAGTTCCGTCGAATATTATTACGTTGAATCGTGATTACGGAAAAATGATAATTTCTTGTCTCTCTGTGAAAATTAGAAATAAACACACAAAGTCAAGTTAATTGCTTTATAAGAGCATGGAAAGATATACAGTGATCCGAAAGCTCGAACAGTCTCGATTGAACAAACCGCATGCATTTGTTACATAACTGTCTGTATACGAAACGGAACAAAAGAAACGTTCAAAGACACGTAGAAATGACTTGTTGGAATGGAAATTATGTCACGGTACGTATCGTTGCACAAAATAGCGAGGTTTTTTTTGTGAAGTTTCTAACAAAAACGATAGGCATGTTTCGGAAGTTTTTTTCACGTCTAATTAATTTCGAGGAGGCAAATTAGCCGAGACGAGATAGAGAGAGAGAGTGAAAGAGAGAAAGAGCACCGGATGATATGCGCGCGAGCATATCCACCTGTCGCGTCGCATAACATGACGTCGTCGCATGCGCGCCGTCGTGTGTGTCGTCGTTTGTTTACGGATAAATAAAATTATTGTAATCGCTTGCGCGCGCATTACATCATAATACACGGAACTGTCCGTTGCGCGAGATAGTCGTCAGACCTTGATCTTCTCTGTATACTGTTTTTTTTTTTTTTTTTTTTTTTAAGGAAAGAGAAAATTTCTATCGAAACGTGACGCGCGCGAGCGTCGCGTGTTAGAAACAAAATCCACTCGTATATTAATTAATCGGTCACATATATTTTTCGCGTTTATTTAGAGAAATGACGAGATATTCCGGAGAAGTTTTGAAGATAAAAAGTAAAAAGATTGAACCAAAACGTTGAAAATAACGAGACAAATTAAAATACTTCTTAAATCTTATGATATCTCGTAAGTTTATAGAAATAATCTACTTCAGTTGTTTGGAACAAGAGCAGAAATTCGTGAGATGTTAAAAATGTTGGACGATGCATTTAGAGAGTTCGAAACAGCACGCGCGATAAGACGCGCGTAATCGTGACGCGTTAAACTTGTTAATGCGATTGACGAGACGAGATAAGACGCGATCGAGATTTATAATCGATGTGTATGCACGGCGAAAAGCCTTGTGTACGATCGAACGAGCAAGACAAATCGAGAGATTGGATCGATATTGGTTCTCAAAGGAGAGTAGATCGTAAGGTCGATGACGATATAGTTCAATACTCCCGGATCTGCCATTATACATTTATCAACACACACATGTGTGAGATTACTGCGTGCGTGTGTACAAAACATTCATAACGTACTCATATATATATATGCGATCGCGTAACTTTCCCTTGTTTTTGCATCTTGTTGACAATTAAGTGGCGTTTTTTTTATTTATTTTTTATTTCGAAGATAATAATATTGCAAGTAGACACTTTGATCGAACTTACGTTATGCGAAATTAAATGTTTTTCTTTCTCTTGATGTCAGTGTAATTTTGTGTGTAATTTTTTTTGGTTGCTGTCGTATATATATTATAATTTCGCCTATATGTTTAATACAATGCTTCTTTGGATCAACACGAGACGCTAATTTTGTTCGTTGATCTATTTATACGGTTGCGTTTACAACTAACTTATAGAAGTCTGATTCGTCGCTCGCAAAAACTACTTACTTTCAGAAGTTCGTGCTCCACGGTTTATTTTTGCGAGATAGGCACGGGTTCCGGGGTGGGAGAGTTAACCGCCGCCTCGGCGGGGGGTGGTGGCGAAGGTCTCGCCCCGACTCCAACCCCCGCCAGCAGCAGCAGCGCCAGCACCACCACCACCACCGCCGCCGCCGCCGCCACTACCACCACCGCCACCCCCAACAGCCCGAGCACGACTACCGCAACTACCACCACCAGCGGCACTGCCACCATCCTACAGGTTGTAACGGGGGCTGAACCGCCCCAGCACATGGAGACACCCCCGACGATGGTCCCCGACCAGCAGGCACCCGCCTCCGGCCATCATTATCACCATCATCATCATCATCACCATCATCATCGTAGCACGTCCACCACCCCTAGCCATGAACCGGCAACCGACACCTCGGACGAGTTCGCGCCGGTCTCGAGAAAGCGGAAGCTTTCCCTCCAGTAAGTTCATTCATGTAATATTACAATATGTCTTTTGTAGATCTAGTCGTTCATTTGAGAAGAACTCAAGAATTCAAATTGACTTCATTGATCTAAAGTCGCGATGGATTTCCCATTTTGTTTGACCAGTGCGTTGCGTTATATATGTTAACAAATAATAAATTTTTATAATATTAAAAACTTTCGATTAGTTAAATAAAAATTTTCCTGCGAGATTACGTTGCGACAACACGTAAAACTGCAAGTTTTCTCACGGTAAATTCGACGATTCTATGACGAATGTACGAAGTTGATATATTACTGAAGCTAAAGAAAATTCTGTCGCAGTCTTGGCATTTGCATCGTTGAATAAAGCGAGCGAGAAAGGGCAGGAAGTGAAGATATTGCTGGAATAAATAATAGGGGAAACTCGTGCTCCACGTGGAGCGCGTTCTTTTGTCTGCCGCTCTCGAACGACGACGAAAGTAAAAAAGAATTCGGTGGCAAACTAAACGGTTTTCCGGCTCCGCGGAGCAGCTTGTGTGGTGTGTGTTTTCGCGCGCCATGTAGGTGGAAGTCGTATCGAAATATTACAACACACATTAGCGCGTCGCGCAACCCGAAACCCGTCAAGTGTGTCTCTCCCGGAGCCGCAAGTCCGGAATCTCAGCGAGTTGCGCTGGCAAACAGCACCGCGAACTCGCAACTATCAACTTCTTGTTTCCCCTTCTCTCATCCGCCCTCTCTCGATATACTTATTATCGACACGGTTTTGAGATGTTTCGCGCGCGCGCGAGCCGGTTTCGGAGTAATTACTCAATCAGAGCCGTCAACGGACGTCGCGTCAAAGGGTGAACTTTATAATTATTGATAGAACGGAAGATTTGCCCTCTCTCCTGAGACCGACACGATCGAAATTACCTTCTGGTACGAGCGCCGCCGCCGCCGCATTGCTCGTTCGAGATTTCACAACTATGCACGCGGCTGAGAGGCGCTTATCAATAACGGCCTATCGTTTGAAAAATCGCGCAAAATCGTCGTCGTCCGCATTCCGCTTTGAATTTTTTCACCGCGTATCTCTCTTCCGAGTCGAAAGTAAAGGCGCACGATTTGCAACACACCGAGTTTTATATTTTCACGCGATAGAAAAATCGAAAGCCACGTTTTCGCAATTGACGCGAATAAACGAGATCGAAATGTATGCGCGCAATTTTGTTTTTTTTTTTTTTTTAATCTTACAAATATTTACGTACGTCTCGCGCGTTTGCCTCTCACGACGACAAGGGAAATTGTGTCGACGAGCGTTTCTCTCCCTCCCTCTTGCGGGAAACCCCACACGTGACTTTTCGAGTTCGAGATACAAAAGAGACGGAGAAGCTCTATGCGAGAGCGAAACTTAGCGAAATTCGCCGTCAAAGGGGTAACACACACACAGACACATACCTCTCCGCAAAGGTCGCGCGTATCAAAGAAATTTGTTTCTCTGTGATGTCGGGACCGAATTTGATAACCGCGGTGGGATTTCGCCAATTACCCCACGTAGATTATCACGCCTGTGTGCAAATCGACCAAGTATCGCGGAAGAGGGTGAAATTGTCGTGGGACACTGAACTGTCGGATAATGTCGTATATATATCTAAGTCGATCAACGTAAGCGGGGAAACAGAAATTTCACAACTACTCGTCATTTTCACCTCGTAAACTTGTTGTGACACTTCCGTGATACTTTTATAGCGCGTTAAAAATTAATTACGCAGATTTACTCGCGAATGATCTGACCTGATGGATATTAACTTAGTCAACATGCGCTTATAATTTTCTTTTGTGCAAAAAAAAAACAAAAAGAAAACTAACATTTTACATTTGTTACCGCAGCGTTGGAAGCGACCTCTTGGACGATCTGGGGGACGACACCAAGTCTGTTCGCACAAATGACGACAGTAAAAAGTAAGTGGAAAAATAACGTAACGCGTTCGAAGAGAAGAATAAACGTTGGCAGATCCGAAAATCCGATTTTCCAAGACCGTCGCGCGATTCGATCGATCTGTCGCTTCTAACGCAACATCAGTCGGCGATTACGTAGTATTATGTCAGATATTGCCAAGGTGAGTGCCACCTTGACCTATCTCGATTCTTTGCTCTGGCTTCGTCAGCGACGTCACTAATCCAATGTATTATGCTTACCGCTGCGCGACGTGGCGGTCGGTCGCGAGATGTGTTTCACGTCACGCGTTGGAGCATTTTTTTTCTGTGTTACGCGATTCTTAAGTAATTTATTAAATATCGAGAAGTAAAGCGCAAATCAATATTTGTTTTTTTTTTTACATGTCTTTCTCCTTTTATACGTACAATGTATTAACTTCGATATTTTATAAGATTCAGTAAAATAATAAATAATTAAGAAATTTTGCAATTAAGTGAAAAAAAAATTTAGAAAATTTTTTGAAACAACCGATTAAACGTAACAACAATTAAATGTAATTAAATGTAATAACCGATTAATGTTTTTTATGAGCAAAACTATGTTTATATCGCGCGCGCGCACGGTTACAACGTACGCATAACTTTGTAACACTTGTTAATTATACAAGTTTCGCAGACTCGTTGAGGCCAATCGTAGAAAAATGCGGCGGATATTACGATAAACTGATATGCACGTGCATGGATCAGGATATAATTATGGTACAACACGTAGTCCGTCACACAGAGAGAAAGAGAGAGAGAGAGTCGGGCGAAACTAGTTTTCTACGGCGCAACAATTTCCGCCGCGCAATTTATTCCCCGCGTGCGACATGAATGCGAATTCTTGTGAGACAGATCAGTGGCCTCCCGCTCTGAAAAGAGCATCGGGTTGAATCGCCCTCTCTCTCTCTCTCTCTTTCTCTCCAATTGACACACTGTCGCCGATTGTCGCATACCGGAAGCGTAATATGTATGTAACATCGTCTCGTCGAACGCGCCGATGAGAAAGAAAAAAAAAAAAAAAAAAAAAAGAACCGCCGAGTAAATCAGGCAGGGAGTATGTTACTGGTGTCGCTACGTCGTTCGGTAACTTGGCCACATTCCCGGTCCTGTTTCTTGCTTACACGGGACGCCGCCGGTGCGAGAGACGACACGTGACTTTCAATTCCTCGAACTTATCCGAAGAGGAGGAGATAGAAACGGGAGTGAAGAACAAAATTCGACACCCGCGCAGCGACATCGCCTCATCGCCGCGAACCTATTTTACGCTTCGTTTTTTAAATAAATAATTAAAGCGAAATACACAAACGCCTATCTTATTTGAGATAAAAATAAATCTCTGACAGCGATACTTTAGTAATGACTTTTAGTTTGTGACCAATCGAAGGGGGTTAGGCGGTGAGATACAGCGACGGTCTCCGTCTTTATATTTTCAGACAGAATCACAGCGAGATCGAGAAACGCAGGAGGGACAAAATGAACACGTACATCACCGAGCTGTCGGCGATGGTGCCGATGTGCCACGCGATGTCGCGGAAGCTCGACAAGCTCACCGTGCTGCGTATGGCGGTGCAGCATCTCAAGACCATCCTCGGCGCCGTTACATCGTACACGGAAGGTCACTACAAGCCCGCGTTTCTCAGCGATCAGGAACTCAAGACGCTAATACTTCAAGTGAGTCCAGTTCGTATACTCGCGTTATTTGTATAATTTTAAAAAACGTAGCTGTTTGTTTCGCGATTGTCAACAATAGAAATGTATTCGAAGAAAAGAACAAGATAAAGAATAATTTAATAACTTAATAATTTCTTTTTATTTCGTGTGCATCGGAAAATTACTTTGAAAAATTTACAGTTGTCTATTTTGTTTTTTTTATCAAAAAAGTTCTCCGTGTAAAAATTGTCGGTCGGCTTTTCCGTCGAACGACTGTCCGACATCGGACTGTCTAATATCGCGTGAGCAAATCGATAAGTTTCCGTTTGCTTATTAATTTATTTTTGTATTCTCGGACGCCAGTTTTAGTCCTGGGAGAGCGAATTCGAGTTATGCGACAATGATACGGCGGCAAATCGAGCAAGTGGAACGGATCACGAGACCGGACAGTTCATTAGGCTGTTGAATTACGTCTCGTTGTATCGTTAGCTTGAAATTTATTTACGATATGGTGGAGTTTTGCACGAGGTTCGTAAGCGGCCGCGTTGGTGTGTCTTTTGTAATCCTTTCGCACGAGAGAGATCTCGAGCGTATATAAGAGCGAAACCGGCGGG
>QVOA01010098.1:0-16572 GCA_014825685.1 Pseudomyrmex cubaensis | reverse complement strand
AAGTAGCGCAAGATTATAAATGGCGGTATTTCTATTATGTATTCTTTTAGTTTATAAAAAAAATGCAAGATTTTTATTCTCACTAACTATATATTTATACTGATTTCAGGTAACATGTGGTACTGACTGATCTATCATATTTCCTTAAACTATTTTCAATCCGTAATGATTGGTTTCGCAAGAGACATGAAGTTCTATTTGTGAACTGTCAAAATGCTCGTTCAGCGGATGCACTCGAATTCTCGCAGATGTGATTTGGTTAACTTTACTGATTTTGATGTGCTTGAAACGATGTTCCTGATTAATACAAAAAAGTCTCAAGGTGAGTCATATTTTACATATTTTAATACTTTCTGTGTATATTTGTAAATATTTATATATATTTTTTTATGTGTGCTTGAAAGGATAAAAATAAAAAAGCGATATTTACATTTTTTTTCTTTTTCTTGTCAATTATCACTGATCTAGTTTTGTCAAAAATTTAGAGACCTAGTAGTTGCTGCGGATCGAGGATGTCAAAAGTGTGTTTAAAACTGGCGTGCCTCTTTCACATGAGACCGCCTTTTTGTCGACGTGAAGTCGCCGCGTATCCCTCCCCGTCGTTCCTCTTCAGACGCGATAAAAGCCCGCTGTCATTGCCGGCAGCCAGTTACAACTTGTTACGTCGCTACGAAGCGTTGGCACACGCGTACGCAACAGATAATCGTCGCAGCACCGCGTTCACTCTTCCCGGAGCATTTTCGATTAGACACTACAACTGCACAAGGAAACCTACCGACAAGATGTCTTGCCCGGTTAGAGATCCGACGTCAGAACAGCTTAACGATTACAAGAAGAAAGTCAAGGTAACATCGTGGTGGATTACGCCTGTATTATGACATGCAATGGCGCAGTGGCGCTCAAACGCAACTTCTGTACATGCGCGAGAGATCATTATCTCCAGAAAAGAGATATCATTCTGTTTTGAAATTGCATAATACTTATAAAATTGCTCGGGATAGATAGTTCAGATGTCTGGAATTAGCCAGAACAGTCCGCGATTTTAAAAAATGAGTAGTTATAGAAGTTGAAGAATAAGTTATTAATTTATAGAAGCAAAACAATATTTAACTTGTAAGTCGTATGCTTTCTCAATATATTATTGCTTACGATTAATTTTTCATAAAATATCCTTTTTATGAAATTATCTTTTCTAAAATATGATAATCCTAATAATAATACTTGAACTTGCATGTAACAATAGCGGAAAATCCAAGAGAATAGACTTATCGCAAATAGACTCTACTTATAAGCTCTAATTTGAACACAGCTAATGACCTAACGAGTTGACTTTTGTGAATATGTAGTCTTTTTCGTAAAAAAAAAAAAAAAAAAAACATTTTTCATATATTTTTTTTTGACTAAAGTAAATATGTGAAAATATATTTTACAATCTTGCTGTTATTGACAACCGACTCGAGTAGCGTGCTATCAACACATAAAAATAGAAAAATGTAGGACAATTGGAAACACAGGATAATCGATCTACTGTATATATCCTTATCTCTTGTATCATACAATAGAAAGATTGTGTTCGTCAGTTATTAGTAGATATAGCACAGTATTTTTTTATATTTTAATAAAAAGTCGCGATGTAAAGAGTTTCACAATGCAAATTAACGATAATCATTCATTATCACAGCAGTACTAAATAAGAAATACAGACAAATTGACTTACCGACAACACGAACGGAGTTCAAAGTACGTTGTGAAAGATATTTGTCACTTTTAGAACGCACTTTCTAATCTATATACTCTAATGTTATACAAATTTTTCAAGATAAGCAAAATATTAACTTCATTTTAACGAAGAGCTTAATTGTTTTATGGTATATTTATATTGTATATTTTTATATTATTATATTAATCAGACAGTAAAATGATTCTATACATATTCGTTGATCGTTGAAGTGTTTTTTTAGAAAAAAGCGATAATGTTCACCCTTTTTACTTGTACTTTGAGACACACAAGATAACGCAGCGCTATATGTACAGCGTGATAAGAACATATTTGCCATGGAAATGCATGCAATTTATTTACATAAAAGAAATATTTAAATGTTATTTTTAGAGATATTTCTACCCATGCTAGAAAAAGACAAGCATGTCAAGTCAGTATGTTGGTAATCGAAATATGTTAAGAAACATACGATAATTAAAAGCAAATTCGCGCGCGCGCGTTTGCAAAAGTAGTCATAGTATTTATAAAAAATTTCTCTTTGTACAAATCAGCGTCTTAAGATGAACTTAGGACGAACTTGAGTATACTCGGACTATGAGTTTAATATAAATGTCAGTCTGTTTACACAAAGCGCGCTTACAAATGTGATTATCACAGCATATCGGAACTTCAGATTTCTCAGCGCACAATTATTATCTTGATTTCTTTAATTGTTTGGATAAGAAGAGGATCTTATCACGCCTGTAAAAACGATAATTGATAGAAAAGCGATTGTCATGTCAATAAAGTGTTTGCAGCGATTTATTTTGCAGAATAAATAGCGTGTTTAGATATCTTAATGTTGAAAATAACTAAAGCCGCGTCATTGTGGCGTGACAAGTTAAAATATTGCCTCGAAATCGATAATCTCACACTTACATTTTTAATCACATTTATCTGATTAAACCAATATAATGATTGCTTACATTCTCAAATTACTTATCTTGCGATTTATTTCATAAACTAGCATGTATAGATTTAAGCATTCTGTGGTATGTAAATTATACGCGCGAATAAAATATAATTCGCGTGTATGTACGCATAAAATATTTTTAAATGCCGATGCACGTATGAAACACGTACATTATCTGGTAATTTCTCTGTTAACTTTCAAGCAGCTCGCGATGAGAAACTAGCGTTTTCTAATTTAGAGAAGAAATCCGATAACGACCACATAAAGTCGCTTGTGACACAACTGGCTTTTCAGATGCGGACGATAATTGCAGTAACAAGACATTGAAGTGAGCCGTCGTTTTTGATGGATAGATAGGATTTCGTAAGACCTATTTACGGGTCCTTGCGCACTCACCTATCGGCGAGAAAGATTACTTTTATCGTGTTACACAAGTTTATCGCGATTTTTATCGTTATAAAAAGCACACTTGTTCTTTTAGTTAGTTTATTAGCGAAATGAGTAGTGACAAGGCGTGCTCCGCCCGTCGTGGTTTCTCCTTTGCGTTTTGGAGAAAAAAGAAACCTAAGGAAAAATCACTTAATAACAAATTTAAGGAAGAAGAATTTAAGAAAGAATCTGATGAAGACCTAAAGGAAGACCTGTCCAGTAGAATATCCAATTGTGTACCTACTTTTATATATATATATAAAATGTGTTTTTATCAATGTAGAATCTTATTACATTATTTGTTATTAGTAGACCTTTAATCCTATTTTCAATTGACTTTTTGCAGGAGGCACCCGTATTGTTGACCGCAAATGGAGCACCCATTGCAGAGAAGAAGGCTACTCTAACAGCCGGTCCTAGTGGACCTGTTTTGCTGCAGGACTTCGTTTACTTGGATGAAATGTCGCATTTCAATAGGGAGAGAATTCCGGAACGAGTCGTGCATGCCAAGGGAGCCGGTACAGTTTCTTTTTCATGTCAAATGCGAAACTCGTCCTACTTTATATCCCGCTCGCTTTTTTTTTTGTGCGCTTTTTCCTTCTCTACAAAGTCTGTCTACTGAAAGAAAAATGTCTATTTCATGTAAGAACATTCCAGAGACCTACAAGCAATTGACTATTGTATATGTGCGATTTTTATTTTTTTCTTTCTAATTAATTTAATCGATCTTAATTTGTTAACTTTTTGTTATATGTTATATATAGGCGCGTTTGGCTACTTCGAAGTTACGCACGACATCTCCAAGTATTGTAAGGCTAAGGTGTTTTCCAACATCGGAAAGAGAACGCCCATTGCTATAAGGTTCTCTACTGTCGGTGGCGAGAGTGGTTCTGCTGATACAGTCAGGTAATGATAAAAAATAAAGAAAACGCCAATATTACAATGAGTATTACTCAAACTGACTCTGTCAAAATGCAGATAAATTTAATAAATATGTTTATATAGAAAAATTGCGCGTCTAATATATTAAAGTTAGACAATGTGTGCTAGAATTAAGAAAATAACACGCGCGTTAGAAATTCATTGTGAACGTGTTAGTCAATGATGATGTAATGTGGTAATTAACCGCATGTACTGATTATTCATGAAGGTTGATTCAAACATCCGTAAGAAGTTTCCAGTTTAATCTCTCACTTTATTCTTCGTCTTCTTCCTGCACGAAAAATTATATATTTCATTGAATTAAATATGATGCAATCACTTCTGTGTAAATATTTGAAAGTCTTTTATCATCAAGTGAAGCACACACATACATGTGCGCCTGAATCACGTTTGCGCCTCTTTAGTTATGTGCGTGAAGCAAATGTTACATACGTAACATTGAAGTGTTCTACGCGGTAGAACGATTTTCCACTATCGCAACATGCTGCAATAGGAAGTGTGATTCACAATAATTGCCTTTTTTTTTAATACCACGTCGGTTAGTTCACACAGTCAATTTCAACAGGCGAAATATACGCACAATAAAAAAGAGATAAAGATAACACGTAAAGTTTCTTACATGTATACGTTTTCCAATTATCGTTACAATATAAATTCTATTTTAGAGATCCTCGTGGATTTGCCGTGAAGTTCTACACTGAGGAAGGTATTTGGGATCTCGTCGGCAACAATACGCCGATCTTCTTTATCAAGGATCCGCTTTTCTTCCCGAGTTTTATACATACGCAAAAGAGAAATCCTGCGACGCACTTAAAGGTTTGTTCAAACATGACTCGTTTGCAAATAGCGACTTGTTTCCAGTAATCAAGTAACATTATGTATTGCGACATAAATAGACGATGTCAATATGAAATCATACACTTTCAGGATGCTGACATGTTCTGGGACTTTATCTCCCTCAGACCAGAAACAACGCATCAAGTCATGTTTCTCTTCGGGGATCGTGGCATTCCTGATGGACATCGTCATATGAACGGCTACGGTTCTCACACGTTTAAGCTGGTTAACAGCAAAAACGAGATAGTCTACTGCAAATTCCACTACAAGGTCTCCTTATTTTAAGTTAAAACAAACATGACATTTTTTAAGGAAATTTATTTTTATATAAATCTTATATGCAATTTAAATTTATATATATTTACATTTTACATTTATATGTAAGATTTGTTATGAATAAACTTAACGATAATATATAACATATTACACAGACTAATCAAGGAATCAAGAATCTTCTCGCGGAGAAAGCAGCTGAGATCAGTGCTTCTGATCCTGATTACTCGATCAGGGACCTTTATAATGCCATCGCCAAGGGCCAGTATCCATCCTGGACTTTATACATTCAAGTGATGACTGCTGAACAAGCCAAGATCTTCAAGTGGAATCCGTTTGACTTGACAAAGGTAAATCTTAATTCACTTGATCTACAATCTCATTGATCTCATTCTACTGTATTTTACAATTAGTGAGTACGTATACAGTGCAGTTTTTGAAAACCAAATATAAATTTTTTATATAGATATGGCCGCACAATGAATATCCGCTGATACCAGTAGGCAAATTGGTGCTGGATCGCAATCCTGAAAACTATTTTGCTGACGTGGAGCAAATAGCTTTCGATCCGGCGCATATGGTACCCGGTATCGAGCCGAGTCCTGATAAAATGTTGCAGGGCCGACTTTTCGCTTATGGCGACACTCACCGACATCGTCTGGGCCCGAATCATCTTCAGTTACCGGTGAATTGCCCGTACAAGGTGAATAGCGCTGTTTGTAATGTTTTAATATAGTACTTATAAGATTATATATACATCATTACATTAGAATAGAGAAAGAACATTTAATTAAAATAACATTGTTTTTTTTTTATCTCGTAGGCAATATCCGTAATGCACTATCAACGGGACGGTAACATGGCGATATACAATCACGGCGGAGCGCCAAATTATTTCCCAAACAGCTTTTCTGGTCCACAAGAGTGTCCGGCGGCTCGTTCTCCGCCGTTCCAGGTGACCGGAGACGTAGACCGTTACGATCCTGTGGATGAAGACGACTTCGGCCAAGTCACCACTTTCTGGAGGAAGACTCTCGACGAGCCTGCCAGAGAGAGATTGGTGCAGAACATGGTCGCGAGTCTGCGCAACGCCTCTACGTTTATCGTCGAGCGAGCTGTGCGAAACTTTGCTCGTGTGGACGTCGATCTCGCTCAGAGATTGACGGACGGCTTGCGCAAGAGTGGAATTCAAATCAATGCCCTCGGAAAATCGGCTAATCTTTGAAGAGAATATATTTGTTTTTTTTGTAACGATGTATTTTATGATACTTCGAATTGATTGAACACGTTTGTCAGATTGTCTCATGGAAAACATTTCTTTTTTCGCAATGTACAAATTTAAATGTATCGTTCTAGAAGTATAAGATACGTAACACTAACATATATATAATTTTACGAAGGTGTAGGTATGAAATTATCGATGCTTCAAAAAAATGACTCCTATAAAGAAAACGGAAATTAAAAAAGAAAAAAAAATATATATTGTCCAATATAACACTTTTATGAAGACATTGTTACAGCGATTATTGATGTTGACTTTGTATACTAACTATTTTTTAGAATTTGTGCTACTTTTTTATGTTTTGAAGAAAATATATCTATGTATGCGTGGGAGACTTATAAATGTAAATAAAAATGTTTAAATCATCATATTTTTTTTTTTTTTTTTTTTTTTTTTTTTTTAACAAAAAGAAGAAAAGAAGTGCCGATTTTACCTTCGCGCTATTCAAGGTTGACAGCGATGAGTCATTCTACCAAGTAGGGTAACTTGTGTGATAAAGAGCTATATTTCGACCGCACTTAAGACTTGCATTCAACATCACGTCGTTCTTATTTGTAGTATCCTCGTCAAAAGGTTTACAAGATTCGCAAAAGGTGTGTTATTGTTATTGCAGAATTTTGTCTTTCTTTTACATTCGATAAACATCTTGACTTTTTTGTGACTCCTAACTGCCTATATATAACAACTAATACATATAACTAATACCTAATCTGTTGCACGTGAAAATAGTTGCTTTTCACGCTTTTCATACTTAAGGCAACTCTTTAATTAATCACATTGCACATCTCGGGAATGATACACTGTCTTATATACATCACGATTACTACCAGAAAGATGCCTAAGAGCGGTCAATCTGAATAAGCTTATCTTTTTTTATTTACATCTTTATTAAATCAGAATACTTTTAGCAAAGACTCTAACATTTTTCAAAAATTCTAAACCTCTGTAAACCTTCTGTAAACCTCTTGTCACATTCTACATTCCTGCTAATAAGAGTTAAAAGTTGCGTCGTTGCGTCGTTCAGTCTTCTTATAATAACGCCACTTTCCATAACTTATACTTTTCTAATACGGCGACGTTATCGACGCTATCTATGAGTCAGCTCACCTCTTCTCTCTACTCCCCTAGAAACAGAGCTCTTGTCGCTTTCTGTGATCCTGGTAACAACGTAAATTTGAAATTTAGCCCGTAGCGGCTGACTTGATCGCTCAAATTTTCAGTGAAAAATGATTATATCTCTCACATTGATCATAGAAAATGAATGAAATTTTGCATAGAAAGGCCTTAGAGCTTTTTTTTATCGTAAAATTAGAATAACAAAATTTTAAAAGTTATAAAAATGTAAAGTTTATTAAAAGTTTTACCTAAAAAACTATTTCGCCCAGTATTAAAAGATGTTCGTCCACATCCTTTTTGTTTCAATACTTAAGGCAACTCTCTATATATAGTCAAATACTGCGCATCTCGGAAATAATGCACTTTGTCTTCTTACATCATAGTTTTGATTACTTTCTTTTTTTTATACGCACTTCATATAAATTTCTTTTCTTCTTCTACACTTGCTACATACATCAAAATTGAACGCGCGCTTCTCTGCGCGCGACACTTCTTCCATGCGCTCCTTATTTGACAGTCCGAAATGTTGTAAGTATACAAACACAGCTGTTTTTCATGCGCAATTAGTCTCCTAAAATGTTGTCAACAGTCACGCGTGTTTTCAGATAAATCCGATGTGTCGATAGGCTTGAAGGTGCAGGACGGCCGCTCATCTTCGCGAAAACTGTACCTGTTATATATATAATTAATTAACCTATACAACCGATTCAGGTAAACATCATGACACTCACGCAAAAAATACAATCGGAGTGTTTATCTCAGCAACTTACGACGAGTGTTCTTTTTATAGAAACGGGCTCTCTGACCTCCTTTTCTACGTAAAGCGTCCATAACAGTCTACTTACATTCTACCTTGGTGCAGACGATGCTACGGCCAAGTTTTTAAATAGTACATGTGTATAATACTGATATTAATATATTCAACATGCCAGACAGGTATGTACATCATGTACAAACTTTATGTCATTTGTGATTTTCATGGAATTACCTTTTACTTCGTTTTGTAGATTACAAAATAAATAAGATTTTGCAGTCTTGGCATTACATTCAATTGTTATTAGAGATATTAATGAATTTATTTATTTCTGTTGATACTTGTCATTGCTTATCTACATTCGAAATGATTCAATAGAATTTGATGTTTTGTCAGGAACAAAGTTTTGGTCGGTGCTGTGTGGGGTATAACCCTCTGCTGTCTTTTATTTAGTCGCAAGTTATTGAGACCCATGGCATTGTTAAATTTCATTCCTGCTATCTTATATCGGTCAGTTTATCTTTGTAACGAGACTTAGAGTTTTGCAGACTTTTTCCTAATGAAGCAATAATCTTTGATTTTTCACAATTGAATGTTCAGTTAAATGTAATAACATACGATAGTGTATGTGTAAATGTAATAACATACAATATAACAACATAATCTTGTTTTATAATTCACATTTGAAATCATTTCTATTAATAGTCCCTAATTGATCTCTTTATTGTGCATATATTTGTAATGTTTTGTTGCTTTTATACAGCAATCAAAAAATAGAGAATGAAGATGAGCCACAACAGAATATAAACGACGCTGGCGCCTCAGTAAACTGTGATACTAATATAGATACAACCGCACAAAATGAAATGCAAAACAGGTACATAAAATTAGAACAAAATCATAAAACAAAACAAATAATATTTTATTGTTATGAAATGATAGATTATCTTTTATATTAACAGGCAACCACTGTCAAATTTTATGATGAGCGGATTAACGGGAGCATCGCCTCCAAAATTCGTGTCTTTTGACGAAATTATCAAAGCTGCCAACGGGATGAAAAATATGGCTTTGGCGCATGAAATCGCGGTAGATAAGAATTTTCAGTTGCAAAAATTAGAACCAGAAGATGGTAGTTTTCATAGGCGAGTAAAAGAAATAATGCACAAAGCTTTTTGGAATCTATTGACAGAGCAGTTGGCCGAAAATCCGCCAGATTATTCGCACGCACTCGTTTTACTGAAAGAAATTAAAGAAGTAATCTTTTTATATATACTTTTTAGTCGTTGGATGAACTTGTGCCACCGCAGAATTCGAGAATCAAAGAGAATATTAGAGAAGTGCTTGACCTAGACTTGATCAAGCAACAAGCGGAGAAAAATGTGTTGAATTTTAATCATTATGCTCAATACATAATTTCTATTATGAGCAAAATATGCGCGCCGGTCAGGGATGAGAAAATTCGAGAACTTTCGCAACAGACAGACATAATCGAGACGTTCAAAGGTGTCATGGAATTGTTACAGTTGATGAGATTGGATTTAGCGAATTTCACTATTACAATGATGAGACCGAATATCATCGCTTCTAGCATCGAATACGAGAAAGCGAAATTTGCTGAGTTTCTGAAAATTAATTCGAACGGTTTGCAATACACAGAAAAATGGTTACTGCGACATTTCAATCCAGAAAACATAGCGGAATCATCAAGCGGCACTAATAATATAAGACAAATCACTCATTCTTTAGTGACAGAGGCGTATCTCGATCTTTTGGAGTGGGATTTCAATCCAGATGCTGAAGTGAGTTATTGCGATATATTTCATATTATGTACTTGATGTGTGGTTATTCTAAACTTCGGTTTTTTTGTTAGACATTGATGTTGGATCAAGGAAGGCTTTTGGAATTACGAGACATCACTAGTAGATTGAGTGTCGTTGGTTCTATAATATTATTGGTTAATAATACGATCGGTGCACCGATTCACGGAATTTCGAGTTTTAAAAAGAATATTAAAGAACATTTAAACTCATTGTTGGACTCTGTACATTCAAACAAGTATGTTTAAGCTGTAATTTTGGCGAAAATTCTATTTATAGTGCTTTATTGAACTGATTTGTCAATATAATGGCTTGCTTCAGAGATTTAGAAGCTGTAATGCCAAATATTATATTGCAAGTCAAAGCAGACGTCAAAATGACACTAGGGGAAGTCACTGCTCCTGAAATGTCTCCGGAATTAGAGACATTGTTGGAAAGACAAATAGCTGATCTCATAGATACTAAACACAAGATCAGATATCTCGTCAGTAAGTGTGACATTACACATGATGATTAACATGATGCTTAGCTGCAAATAAATATTGTTTCAGGTCTGCGGATCAGACAGTTTCTGCAGAAAATCATCCAGTCGCAATCTATTGCACCTCAACAAGTACCGCCAGGCCTTTCCTCGTTACAGGAAGAATTGACGGCTATTGCTGCTCGATTTGTAATACTTGTTTCGCATAATCGCAGCGTGTTCGGCGAATATTATCAAGATATTGTCGCAAATGCGCTTGCGAGAAGCGACATCGACAATAACAAGGAGATACACGGAACTCACTCTATGGAATTGTAAAAAAAAAAACAAAAAAAAAAGATTACATCTAAAAATAAATACACTCGAATTTTGTTGTGCTCGTTTCTTAGATATGATATCTAAAAATATTTCTTGCTACGCAAACTTAAGATAATTACGCGGCAAACATATTACAGATAATTAAATTTGTCCTTCAACTTTTTTGACCGACGAATAAGATAGGACAAGATCTGTTTTTGTCATTCATAACATTTCTTGTTACCAATGAATTGTTTCTTGTTTATTTTAAACGCCAGCAAACTGAGTCATCGAAATGCGAGTGTATACGATTTTTCATAATTAAGTATTTATATAAATTATTTAATTGTATATATAGTGGACAATATATTCGCGAATTATACATTACAGAATTATTAAAATTAGAAGAAGTATTTGTATTTATTATTCACGTTCCGATCGTGATTGCTAATGAAATAGTGACAACGCTATGTATCTTTGTTTTTATTATCTATAAGGAGAGAAGTTCATATATTATTTAAAGCATATTAATTTATGATATTTTGAGTAATAAGTATATGATAACCGTAAGTATTCTCTTCTTCTTTAGCTTATTTTTCTGATATTCAAAAGGATTTTATATAAAATACTATACTTGCACATCTACTTACATACAAAGTATGTTATTGTACATATGATATGAGAGAAAATATGTGAGAAGATATATATATATGCACATATAAATGCATTTAGATACTTTATCACATATGTATATAATACTGAGGTTTGTCCAAGTACCAAGGCCAATTTTATATCAATATTACGAAGATATAAAAAAAGATTATTTACATTAAAATTTAATATTTGTTAACTTTTTATCTTATGTTTATGATGCCTACATTATTTTACATTCAGTGTGGAATAACTCCTTAATCACATACACACACACAAAGTTGAATAAAAATGTTTATTATTAACACAATTCTTAATTTTTTTATCAGCCTATTAAAAATAAAACATATATCGCTTGCTAAAACGTCTCAACTTAAAGACGTTTTAAATTTCTTATGTAATTCTCAAAAGTTGCGATATGTTGTTTTTTCAGAAAACTTTGAAATCCTAGAAGTAGAAATGTCTTTCTGAGTCAATTTCTTGAAATTACTTTATTTTCTCATTTTATTAATCTGTAAAAAAATATATTCTTACCTATAAACAAATGCTGTAGCTGTCCATTCAGAGGAAATAAACTTGATAATGTTTCCAATAGTTTATCGTAGTCGCCGCTTTGCGTATAGCTCTGTATCATAGTTGCAAATTGTTTATAATCACTAGCCGACAATGCCCGTTTTACCTTTATAACATATATTAAAGTTGCAATATTTCTTTTTGCATATATATAAATGTGCGTTACATGATGTTATATACTTACATCTTTTAAATATTGTTTTCCCAATGTCTTTTTACTATCCTTATTTTCTTCTTTATCGTTATGTGTGAGATTTACAGAACCGTTTTCTGTAACTATTGACGAAGAGGTTGAAGGGCCAGCAAAGTACGAATCGATTCCAGATGATACAATATTAATTTTTCTTTTTTTTACAACAGGTTCATCAACATGTTTTGCTAATTCGCATGTACTCTGATTGTCTCTTAATTTATAAGTGCTAAAATTGATCACTGAAGATTTTGATTTCGTTGGCTGTTTGTCTCTTGTACTTACATCGAGATACATATTTATGCTAAAACCATCTTTAAGCGTCTCTTTTGTTACTGTATTTTGTGCATTTTGTATGACCGAGTGCGATACTGTTGTTTCGAAGGTAGCACCTACAGCAGGCAGCGATATGTTTTTTCCATATTGCGCGTAAGTGACACCAGATTGTGGCAACTGTAATTACCGATAAGTTTCACAATAATTTATAAATGCGAGATAATTAATTATATGTCATTCTGACAAAGGCTCACAGTATTCTCCGCGTTTTTAAAAAATTCTCGTAACTCCTTTGTAATCATTCCAAAATTCGTGAATTTCTTTATGTACGGCCTGAGCCAAGAAGACAGTTGCTTCTTGAAATTTGAATTCTCGAATCTACAATCGCAAAGTATGACAGCGCCATAATCATCTTTATGTCTTATTATCCTACCAATTGCCTGATTAACAGCTCGTGACGCTTCCAGTTGATACCACTCTTGTCCACTTAAGCCCTGCATGTTGAATTCGTTTTGTCAGTATATCAAAGAAGAGAGAGAGAGAGACAGAATAATCAAATATTTTTATTAAAAACACTAAAGCACTGTTCGTACTTGTTTCTCCGCGGTTCTGACTTCTTCCAAGTATCTTTGTTTCAACATAACTCGCGGATCTTTTAAGGGCGGAAAGGGAAGGCCTACGATCAGTACAGCTCTGCCGTTTGCATCAGCAAAATCTAGACCTTCGCTGACTTTTCCTCTGCATACTGCCATAAAAACAGCTCCCTTGCAAGATGGATCTTTGATTTTTTGATAATACTCGTTCATCACGTTGATGAATCCGTCTTTCGAGTTGGGTTCTACATAAATAGGCTATTGTCGAATAATTAATTTGAAATATATATGTACATACACTGCCGTATTGTTATTTAAGTTGCGTGTTAAAACGTAACTATATATGTAACAAAATGTTTTTTACTTTACGTTCAGCGATCTGCGTCCACAGACCTATATTCTGCCACTCGTCTCTGCACTTCTTCATAATTGGATATGAAGGAAAGAATATTAACAATCCATGAGGAACAATACAGCAAAAGTTATACACTGTTCTTCCAAGCGATGCGATATACTTTGGATCATTCCTGTGATAATAGTGTTGATAATAACATAACGAACACATCATCTCTCTTGTTGCGCGAGATATTTACCTTGTGTTATAAGACGAATTAAGCGAGTGACTATCTGGTCCTTGACTAAGAACACCGACACATACTTGCTCCTTCGTCACAATATGTGGATTTTCCAGCTGAATTGCGATCGGTATCCCGAGTTCCGATATAAATGGTTTTAATGGAGACAATGTGCCGCTGGTGAGTATTACTGAACGTACTCCTTGATCTACCATTTGTTCCATTCTTGAAAACATTTTTTCTATCATTTCTGTATTTTGATTATAATAATGTACGTTACTTTATTACGTAATTTCTCATACCCGAAACCAGGACTGAAACACCAATAACTAATAAGTTTGCCATCTGTTTTCGTTGTTTTTTTGTTCTCCCAAACATCAGTTTTATAATTTTTTTTCTGCTCCTCTATTTGCACGTGAACTTTGTAACAGCGTTTCACTTTCTCCTTGTGACGTGCGACAGAAGCACCACTATTAAAGGCAGTCTTTAGCAAGTCACTGAACTTCTGCAGCGCGTTCCCTTTTCTTGCAAACGGCGAAGTACTAGTGGTGGTCAGATATAAAATAATCTTCTCTAATTTGTCTATCACAATCTGTTCTTTTCCGTGTGTTAACTGTGTGTTACACAAGAATTACACAATAATATAATAGCGCATGTTTATTACACAATACAGAAGATCAGAATATAGTAGATCTTCTGTACAGTATCGTGTAATAGAAGAGTTTAAAAAAATCTGGTTACCTCAATTTTTTCAAGTAGCTCAAAAATAAACCCACCCGGGAAAGTATCTCCCTCGGTATAATTTTTTAATTCAATAGAATCAATTGCTTTCTCTAACTCCAAGAACATGGCCTTCAAGATGCACAAGTCTTCTGCAGTGAAATCTTTTTGGGCAGTATTCTCAGATAAAAAGTCATTCTGTAGATCTTCATCCTTAGCTATGTCTTGCATTACTGCAGTCATTTCGTCAATACACATCGCAACATCCGTGCTACTTATCTGTTCAACAGAGATCCAAACAACAACAAAATAGAAAAAATAGAAAAAAATGTAATTGAGTAAAAACGATAAAAATAGAATTGTTTTTCCTATATACATACTTGTAATGACGCTGCTTCTTCGCAAACTTTTTCAACATTATGAGCTTCGTCCAGTAAAACCACGGTGTTTTGTAGATCTATGCCCTGTGATTTTCGCGTCTTAGGATCCAATAAATAATTGTAAGGCATAAAAATAATGTCTGCGGTCTGCTTCAATTCTTTTGCCAAGAAATAAGGACAACATTTTTGTTTCTGTCCAACTTTAACCAAATCTTCAATGTCTAAAATTTCTTGCTTAAAGACAGGATCATCCTTCCTAAAAATATTAAAAGATTTATTATAATAGATGTGCTGTACTTAATAGTTTTATTTCGATGTATGTAAAAAAGCTTATAAATGTTCGAGTATTATTTACATTTACCTGGTCTCAACATTATTAAAATAAAAACAAGTTCTCGATTTTACTTTGGAATGACACATGTGTATTTTGTTAAAGGCGCTTGTTTCTTTAGAAACTTCTGGATGAATGCATAATTGATCCCGAGATCCTAATACAGTGGTAGCCACGTGTTTATATGATGTTTTTTTTAATTCGTGCATAGCTTGAGACAGCTGAGAATGTGTTCGAGAGGCATAAATAATTTTTGGCATAGCCCAGCCAAAATTTGGAACATTGTCAGACACTCCCGCTGCTTTTTCAAGACCATTGGTTAAATGTTTAAAAAAATTTCCACTTAGATCTTTCTTATCAATTGCACTTGTTATTACTTGCGCTTGTAATTGAGCTTTCTTTGTCAACAGCCAACTTAAAGAGGAACATAGCAGGCTGAGAGTTTTTCCAGTACCTATTAAATCAATGTAATATTTAATGTAATGAATAAGAGATTAAAGTAATACATAGCTAATAATAAAAAATAATAAATAAAAACAATAATCAAACAATAATAAAAGTTTCACTTGAAAAGAACAAAAAATAGATATATAAAATTTTACCTGTAGGAGACTCCAAAACACCATGCTGACTATTTTGCAGGCATTCTATTACTTTTCTCATATAATCCTCCTGTACGGTATATGGTTTAAAAGGAAAGCTAACGAGAACGTCATTAATCGTGATGTCAGGCATTCCAAAAATCGTTCAAAAACACCAAACCAAATAGAGTTTTGTGCTTCTTCCCGCCAGAATCAAAACTTAACTTGACTTCAGTCAGTATTCGACACACGTGGTCTCTCTCTTTCTGCACTATTCTTTCTTTCATTAGCTAAAATGAAATAAATTTTTAGTTCAAAAAAAAAAAGAAAAGTTTAATTAGAAACTCACGGTGTGTTATAACATATAAAAGAAAAAAATAGTAGTGGAGTAAAATAGTGTTTACAAGACATACTAATGTCAATTTTTAAAGAGGAAAAAAGTAAAGTGATGAACAAAGTGCACCTAAAATATAGATTCTTGTTTACAATGTGTAAAGATAAATCTCTTCGCGTGTTTGAGCGATAAAATAGATAAAAATTGCGATAATTTGATGAAATTCAGATTCAAACTTTATCGGGACGCGATAAGAATTTGTAGGACAACATAAGTTGATCAAAAACGAGTGTCACATTTCAGGGCGGAACGACACCGAGATTAGGTTAGTGTGCGCTAGGTGTCAGCTGATCAGATAGCAAGTGACCGGCCGAGTTCCAAATACGATCTGCGTAACAGGTTTGCACATTTTTTGAGTTATTTCACGCGATTTTGTTTATTTGTAAATTCATCGTTAGGAGCTA
>QVOA01009954.1:0-53024 GCA_014825685.1 Pseudomyrmex cubaensis | reverse complement strand
TTAATTTAATTTTAATTTTTTCTAATTAGGTTTTTATATCTAATTATTTTTTACCAATTGTAGTTTCTTTACATTTAATTATTTTCTTATCCAATTAATTTTTCGTCCAATATTATTAATTTTTTAAAGTAATTATTTAATTTTAATTTTTTTCTAATTAATTCTTTATATGTAATTATTTTTTTTACGTAGTACAAAATATTTTTTGCCACAACTTATCCTTGAATGATTGTATATGTAAAGTTTTATACTAAAAAAAAAAAAAAGAAACTCAGAATAGCACTAGCAGCAATTGTTGCAATCTTCGTAAGACGCCTCGTTGCAATTGACACGCACTCAGCAATCACGCAATCCCCAGAAATCCGACACGCGCAATGAAATCAAAATCGCACGTTAATTGGGTGAAAATTGTCTCGGCGAGAGAGAAAACGAAGGGTGACGGAGGGAAGGAGTAACGGGGGAAGGAAAGGGTGAATGCGGGAGAGAACGAAAGGGAGAGCTTGTAAGAAAGGATATAGACGGGAGAGGAGGAGAGGGAGGGGGAATATAACAGGAGGTTACGCTCGGAGTTTGACACAGTCAGAGACCGGCGTTGCTTGGCAACCTCTAAGGGTGGGAAACCCTACATTGGCGTAGGGGGTATATACTTGCTACGAATTTATGCGCTATTATCATTCCCCCATACCACACACCTGCTATATACCTTCATTTCACCTCCCGCGAGAGCGCACGTGAAAAACCATGTGAATCGACCCCCGCTAACAATCGGCCGCGGAATGAATGCAACGAAATTGGCTATTTATCCTAATGGTGCTCGTATTGTCGCGGAGGATTTTAAAGCAATCAGATGTGCTTATTAATTAGAGTTACAATATATAGGTAGTTACAACGTATAGTTTAATTTTCTTCCCTCACGGTGAATTATTATCTGTAATCTCTCCTGTAATCCGGAGGATTACACGTTTTCTGCAGCACGAAAAGTGTAACATTGCAGAAATATCATTTTGCAAGATTGAAACATTTCTGAAAGATTGCCGCGATATACATCTCCGTCTCTTCAGAACATATTTCCGCAATGATCTGCTGACGTGTTTTCTAAAATATATTCCCGCCAAGACGAATTCCTGCGGACGTTAATGCAATATTCATAAGAATCCATCTTCGTACTCGTAGTTTGAAGAGAATCGTCAGAGAATTTGTCCGCAATATTTCTGACACATACGATACATGTGATTGCGTTGCAATATAGCAACACAATATTGTGCAACATCTTCCATAAAATATTACAATTACAGTAAAATAAGTAATAATATTTCTACACTATTTATACACCAATTGTTTACATTATTATTACATTATTTATTTATACATAAATCGTGCAATAAATCAATATAGACGGAAGTCTCACGCGGCGGCTTCTCCTCTCAGTCTACAGCGTATTTTCTAATGTCGCTCTATACGTAGAGATTGTATTTCGTTGCCGCACAAGTTCACCTTCACCTTCGGCGATCTTTTTATAAAAGACTCATCATGCCGCGTGTAAGATCTCCGCAAAGCGGAAGTTGCTCAGCAACATTGCGTCACATTACGTTGATTATCTTTTCAAATTACGTTAGATTTTAGCGTTAGATAAACGCTAAATATTCTTCCGATATAGGAGTTGATTAATAAGAGTGGCAATTGAGTTTTTAATGACATTCATAATAATCATATTAACGGCACCGTTCGTTAGACCGTATCGCGAGTATAACGGGCGTAAATGGCCAGTCCTTGCAACTTGTTGCGTTCAATCTCTCGTCGTAAAGCAGAAATTGCGTGCATAATCCTTTAGAACGTACTAACGTAGTCTGCCCGATGCCGTGAGAATGATATCTGATATATAATTTAACGAAGCTTTTGCATGCGATCGCAAGAATTTTATGCCCGCGAGGAGTATGGAATTGTTTTTTTTTGTCTTGGGAATGCGAATATTATATTTGCCGATCGCGTTGCTCGATATATTAAAAATTATTACGCGGCAGTTTAATTGCGTATATTTAACGCGAATGAAGTCATGAGAGCGGTTCTTGAGTAATAAACGCCCTCGTAAGTTTTCTTTTAACATTTTTGTTTTTTTCCAGTCAAGTGATTCCGGAGGATTTCGCGCACGTAGAAGATCACCCCAGGCAATCGCAATGGCCACCCTATCTTTGCGCATCTCTATACCGGAGAAAAATGCCACGAAGATGATGCAGTTTGATCCCAGCACGTCGGTGTACGATGCTTGTCGCATCATCAGAGAAAAGCTCGCCGAGGCCACCAACATGGGTCAACGTAAGCCCTGTTGGAGATGTTTTATTCATCATTTGCACAGTTTTCGTTGATTATTAATAATAATTTAAGTTTTCTAAATTAATAAAAATAATTTAATTTTTGTTCGCACAAAGATTGTTTATCAAAACTTTCTGATTAGATTCAATTAATGTCGATTAAACTATGAGCATTTATTCTGCATTAATTCTTTGTGAACGGACTGTAACAAAATGACCTACTAGTTGGACAGACTGGGTCTGTGAAACCCCTCACGCGACTTTGAAATCGACTATTTCTGCGAAAAATCAATAATTTTTCAATTTTGTTTTCGAAAGCTTGAACGATTCTGCGTTGATAAACAAAAACAAATTGAAAAAATTTCTGAAAGTATTGTCGAAGATATAATTTAAAAAAAAAACTAGTGTCGTTTAAAAAAACAAACTAATTTTTACTAAAGACATCGATACGCAATGTTTGAACGGGAGACCCACTGTCTGTTCGCGAAGAGTTACAGGATTTTATCTCGTTTAACAAACGAGCAGCCTTAAATTCTTGTTGAGATTTAATCCACTTTGGTGGATGTGATAAAAATCAATTGATAGCAATTTTTTATTGAGTAAACGCAATACAATAAAAAATAAGATCACACACAAAAGCGTTCACACACATTCTCGTTCTCACGTGCAAATAGAAATTTAGAAATAATAAACAAAAGCTTTACGATGCGTGAGTTGTTGTCACTCTCTCTCTCTCTCTCTCTCTCTCGTAGCGAAAGACTACGGACTGTTTCTTGCTGATGAGGACGTGAAGAAAGGAGTGTGGCTCGAGCCCGGACGAAATCTCGACTATTACATCCTGAGGAACGGGGATTTGCTTGAGTATCGTCGTAAACTCCGTACGCTTCGTGTCCGCATGTTGGACGGGACGTTGAAGACCATGCTGGTGGATGACAGCCAGCCCGTCGCAAATCTCATGGTAGTGATATGCACGAAGATAGGAATCACGAATCACGACGAGTATTCCCTGGTGCGCGAGTTCGTGGACGAGGAGAACGAGAATCAGAAACCCGGAAATTTCGGCACTCTCACGTTGAAACGGAAGAAAGAGGAGAAGGGCGAAAGAGACGCCAAGATGGAACAGTTGAGGAAGAAATTGAAGACCGACGACGAAGGTAAAACTAAATCGAGAGATGCTTTTGCAGATTTTAAATTGTCGGAATTATTAGATTTTCGAGCTTTGTGATTTTTGTTTTGTCTCTTCGCAGTAAACTGGATAGATCCGAGTAAGACTCTACGCGAGCAAGGGATCGACGAATCCGAAACCGTTCTCCTGAGAAGGAAGTTTTTCTTTTCCGATCAAAACATCGACAGTCGCGATCCCGTGCAATTGTCGCTGCTGTACGTGCAAGCGCGAGACGCGATTCTGGACGGCACGCATCCAATCACGCAGGAGAAAGCTTGCGTCTTCGCCGGTATCCAGTGCCAAATTCAATTTGGCGATCACAAGGAAGAAAAGCACAAACCGGGCTTTTTGGAGTGAGTCTCGATTCGACGCGTGATCTCACACAGTGCAGTGTGTGTGTGTGTGTGTGTCTCGAGTATAACTTCTTGTATTTATTAAATTACTCTTTTTTTTTTTTTTTTAGTCTCAAAGAGTTTCTTCCACAATCGTACGTGAAGGTGAAAGGAATCGAGAAGAAAGTCTTCGCGGAGCATAAAAAACACGTCGGGCTTTCGGAACTAGACGCCAAAGTCTTGTACACAAAAACCGCGCGGTCGTTGAGCACGTACGGCGTCACGTTCTTCTTGGTGAAGGAAAAGATGAAGGGCAAAAACCGTTTGGTGCCGCGCCTGCTCGGAGTGACGAAGGACTCGGTTCTGCGACTCGACGAGAAGACGAAGGAGATCCTGAAGACGTGGCCGTTGACGACCGTGCGACGATGGGGCGCCTCGCCCAACACCTTCACCCTCGACTTTGGCGATTACTCCGATCAATATTACAGCGTGCAAACCACCGAGGCGGAGCAAATCCTTCAACTGATTGCGGGATACATTGACATCATTCTGAAGAAGCAGAAAGCGAAGGATCACTTCGGCATTGAGGGAGACGAGGGATCGACCATGGTCGAGGACAGCGTGTCGCCGCTCAAGTAAGTCTCTCTCCTCCGTGCTTTCAATGCGCGTTACAACTTCCCCGACACTTTGAATAGACCGAAGCAATAATCATCATTAGGAAACTATTAGAGTAATTATCAGTTCTTGAGTTGGATTCGCCGTGAGGCAAACTGGCTGTGTTAAGTGCGCGTCATGTCGAGAAAATATTTCGCATTAGTCCGATCATGGAGGAGTTTCTTAGACGCCACGCGAATAAGCGACCCGTTTCCAATGGGTATTGATCATTGAACAGAAATTAATTCTGTTTGATTATAATTTTACTCGAAATTTCACACACACGTATTTCACTCTACCATATAGGGCCACCATCATGCAACACGAGACCAGCAATGTCGGTAAAGGGAATGTAGAAGCCGTCTCGGTCGCGATACCAGCTGTCATGAGGGCCGGAGGAGATGGTAAGCATGTTTCGAAAACAGTTTTATTATGTTTTGTTTTATTTTTCGATTATTTTTAGATTTGAAATATGATTTTTTAAAATTAGTATCTCATTGTGTGTGCTATTCAATAGCGATTAGATGTACAAATTATCAAAATTTTTGAAGTCTATCCAATAATCATAAATTAAATATGTATATATATTAAATTATTAGCAATATTTATTCTTTTAGTTTTCACGTTTATACATAAATTTAGAATTGTAATATATGTATTATTTAGAAGAAGAAAAAGATCAATTAGCGATCCTTTGCACGATTGAATCCTCGGATTTTAGCTATCAATATATATGTTCTTATATGTACATACACTTTTCGCTATGTAAATACACGTTTACTTGGCTTCTAGCGCGTTTAAGATGTTGCTTACGAATAAAACCAAAAAGAGTTCAAATATCTAAATTAATTGATCTCTAGCTTTCAATGACAAAATCTGAACAGATTTACAGTATCGAGGACTCGATCGGGATGATCAATAATTGTAAATAGAATAAATAGATCAAAAAGCGCACGGTACGATTTGTAGGAGCTCGACCGTACGGAACTGGCCACATAGGTGGTGCCCAATACACGACCGTTAGCGGGCAAGTGAACATCGCTCATGCTCCACCTATGGTAAGCTTCGTTGAAAGAAAAAAAAAATCGCCCAAGCTGTGCCCAAGCTCAGCCCTTGGATGTTGATGTTTTTTAGTTGCTTGTTATAAACTTATATATATATATATAATACGCCTCGAAGTGTACAAGAGAAAAGAAAGTGATATTTCTCTCTCTCTGCCAAATCCCTCGGCGACGCAGTAACAACAAAGTGAATCGTGTGTCGTGCTACTGTGTGTGTGATTATTCGACGATTGATCGTGAGAAACGGTATACTACGCACTTTTTCTATAAATATATGTAAAGTCGCACTAATGAAAAATCATTGTGTTGCACATGAAAGAGCGAAATTCTGTGAGACTAATAGACGGTTTAAATTTATTTTCATGCTAGGCGCATCCTTCTATTGCGGACACAGAGTAGGTACAATACGATAAGATGTTTAGCTATCTGGTGTGTTTATCTTCTCTTCAGTTAACATCAATCTTCCGTTATGTACTTCAACAAGTTTGATTGATTTGCGTTTCGAGTTGTCAATCGATCACTTCTTGATGGAGCATTTGTTGAAGAAAAAAAAAAAAACATATACATTATATTTTTCTGTCTCTTATAATTGCTCTTTTGCGACAAATTATCAAATCGTTAATCGTATCGCTGCAACTTCCGTTGCAACTCTTATCGCTTTATTGTGTACGCTTCGTTATATTTATTTGTTGATCGTCACGAGCAAAATGTTGCATTTCCGCATTTGCGTTCAAGCGAAATATTTATATTTACATCAATTACAAATAAGTTTTTTGCAACATGTATACATATGTCCAAAATTAGGTCCAACAAACCAAGGTGACATCCGTCCTATCTGAACCGCAACGTGCCTTACTATCAACTATTACTGCTGGTCACGAGGTGATTCACATTGCCGAAACGGAACTTTCTACAAAGGCTCAATTGCCTGAGCTTGGTACAGATCCAGCATCTCTGAAATGGATCGAACAGACAATCGACACCCACAAGCAAAACGTAGGCTCGCAGATCGCGGCGATGAACGCCGCGACCGCTCAGGTAGTTACATTGACTTCTGGACCGGCGGATGACGTCGATCACACCGCGGTGGGGGCCGCGATTACCACGATCGCCACGAATTTGCCGGAGATGACGAAGGGCGTGCGAATGATAGCCGCTCTCATGGACGACGAATCGTCCGGTGAACGGTTGTTAGACGCCGCGAGAAAACTTTGTTCAGCGTTTTCGGACCTGCTGAAGGCTACCGAGCCAGAAACCAAAGAGGTGAGTTCGTCATTGGCGTTAGGAACAAAAGTTACCGAATTAACACAACGTGAAATTACATAGAGTAGAATCAATTCGTGATTGAAAATTGTGCGTCACTTGAAATCTTTTCTTTTTCTATGCAGCCTTTCTATGTAATCTCCACACCCTACGAACAATATGTAAGCACTAACATTTCAGCTCTATAATATTAGATCTGCTTGTACGGAGACACGACCTGCAGTTCCTCCCGAGCACTCTTTAAGTGATGCTTTTAAGCAATCTTTAAAAACACAATAGATAGTTATTTTATAATTATTTTGTTTCTTCTATCTTTTCTTTTTTTTTACGTATATATTTTGTAAAATATAAATTATTCACATTTTAGCCAAGACAAAATCTATTGAATGCTGCGTCGCGTGTGGGTGAGGCGTCGCATCAAGTCTTGACGACCATTGGCGAGGAAGACGACTCGAATCGCGAGCTGCAAGACATGCTCCTCGCGCTTGCCAAGGCCGTGGCTAACACCACCGCTGCTCTTGTGTTAAAAGCGAAGAACATAGCTGCCACGTGCGAGGACTCCGCCACGCAGAACAGAGTCATATCAGCCGCAACACAGTGCGCGCTGGCCACGTCGCAACTCGTGGCTTGCGCCAAAGTGGTAGCGCCGACTTTACACTCGCCTGCCTGCCAAACTCAATTAATGAATGCCGTTCGCGAGGTGACCAAGGCTGTGGAACGTCTGGTGCAAGTCTGCAACGAGACGTGCAACGATGAGAATCTGTTGAAAGAACTGAGTCTTGCCGCCAGCGAAGTCAGTCGCACGTTGAACGACCTTCTTAATCATATCAAAACTGCCACTAGAGAACGCGCCAAAGAGTCTATTCAAGAAGGCGCGGTGGAAACCATCCTCGTTGCGACGGACAGACTGTTCGCCAGCACCGGCGATGCCGGTGAAATGGTTCGACAGGCAAGAGTGGTCGGTCAGGCTACAGCACAACTGATTCAAAGCATTAAAGGCGAGGCGGAAAGACAAACTGATTCGGAACAGCAACAACGATTGTTAGCCGCTGCAAAAATGCTCGCTGACGCTACCGCCAAGATGGTCGAAGCAGCACGGCAGTGTGCTAGCAGTCCGCACGACTCCAAGATGCAGGATCAACTGCGGCAAGCGGCTGAGGAGCTACGAGCCGCAACTACAGCGGCGGCTATACCGGCATTACGCAGAAAACTCATCACGCGTTTGGAAGTTTGCGCTAAACAAGCCGCATCCACGGCCACGCAATGTATCGCGGCGTCTTCCGGAGCCGCACATCATAACACTAACCCGGCCAGCCAAGAGGAACTCAACATGGAATGCCGCTTGATGGCTCAACATATTCCGCATCTGGTATCGGGCGTGAAGGGCACGCAGATGCAGCCGGACAATCCTACAGCGCAATTGAATTTGATAAACGCTTCCGAGCAGTTCTTACAACCAGGCACGGCTGTGGTAAAAGCGGCCAGAGCCGTGTTACCCACGGTTACCGATCAGGCATCCGCCATGCAACTCAACAACACATCCCAGCAGTTGGGTTCTTCGTTGGCAGATCTTCGATCGGCGGTGACGCGTGCCAGAGAGGCCTGCGGCGGATTGGAGCTCGATGCCGCAGAGGAACTGATCAATAGCCTGAAGGACGAACTGGGTGAGTTCTATCGCGCTGTCGAAGCTGCCTCGTTGAGACCACTGCCGGAAGAAACGACGGAATCCACCGCTCTGCGACTTGGGGCTACGTCAAAGAACGTCGGATTCGCTATGGCGCAGCTGTTGTCCGCTGCCAAGCAAGGTAACGAGAATTACACTGGAAGCGCCGCCAGAGAAACCGCGTCGGCTCTGAAGGATCTCACTTATGCTGTTCGCGGCGTGGCCGCGACCTCAAATCAACCTGAGACGCAGAAGAAGGTTCTGATGACAGCCGAAGACGTGATTATGCGATCGTTGCATTTGGTCAAGGAAGCGCGACGCGTATTGAAGAATCCCGATGATCTTGAAAACGAGGCCACTTTAGCCGCGGTGGCCAAAGACGTCTCGAACTCGCTGAACAAATGCGTCTCCTGTCTTCCCGGACAAAGAGATGTAGACGAGGCTATACGCAACATTGACGATATGGCTCAAGTGCTCAACATGAACGAATTCCCGCAAACGAGCAAGAGTTATGGGTGCGTAACCTAACCTATATAATAACGTTTCGTGTTTGTTTTCTCCATTTACTTTGGTTTAAATTCGATCTCAATGCTTTGCGTAACTCTTATCGGTTACAAAAGATTCATTAGCATAAAATAGATACATACTATTTCAGTCTTATTTATTCCAGACTTGTTTTACATATTTTCAGGCAACTGCAAAGCGACCTCAATAACGCGGCCGCAAATCTAAACGATGCGTCTTCGAACGTAGTTTCATCTGTACGTTCACCTGTGCAGTTGGCAAACTCGTCGAAGCAATTCACCAACGCCTTCGGCGACTTGTTGGGCGTGGGCATGGAGATGGCTGGCCAAACGGCGATCGAGACTCGCAGTCAAGTGGTGGTGTCCCTGAAAAACGTTACCATGACGTCCGGCAAGTTACTTATGACCGCCAAATCGGTCGCGGCCGACCCGACTGCGCCGAATGCGAGAAACCAGCTCTCGGCTGCTGCACGCGCGGTCACCGATTCCATCAATTATCTGGTGGATGTGTGCACTTCAGCGGCACCTGGACAAAACGAGTGCGACAACGCTATCAGAAACATCCAGTCGATGCGGTCACTGCTGGATAATCCGAGCGAGCCGATTTCTGACGCCTCGTACTTCGAGTGCTTGGAAACTGTTATGGAGAAGAGCAAGAGTCTCGGCGACGGCATGACCGGTATCGCAAATCACGCCAAGAAATCGGAATACGAACAATTCTCAGTCGCGGTTCGTGGAGTTTCCTCATCGATCTGTGGTCTGATCGAAGCGGCGGCTCAAGCGGCCTATCTAGCGGGAGTGAGCGATCCTACGTCAGTAGCAGGTAAACCGGGTTTGGTGGATCAGGCGCAATTTTTGCGAGCGGCCCAGGCGATTCATAGCGGCTGTCAGAGTCTTGGCAATCCCACTAGTACTCAGCAACAGGTGCTCTCGGCCGCAACTATGATCGCAAAACATACTAGTGCGCTCTGCAATGCCTGCAGAGTCGCTTCCAGCAAGACGAGTAATCCGGTGGCCAAACGACACTTTGTTCAGTCGGCGAAGGACGTCGCCAATTCGACATCGTGCCTCGTTAAAGAGATCAAAGCGCTCGATCAGAATTATTCCGATATTAATCGCGAGAAGTGCGCAGAAGCCACGAAACCGTTACTTGAGGCGGTCGACAATCTCTGCACGTTCGCCAGCTCTCCTGAATTTGCGAGTCAACCGGCTAAGATATCCATCGCTGCCAGAGCCGCGCAGGAGCCGATCACCAGCGCCGGCAAATCCATCATCGATGGTTCTTGCGCCATGGTACAGGCGGCTAAGAGTCTCGCGGTCAGCCCGAAGGACCCACCAACTTGGCAACTGCTGGCCAATCACAGCAAGAGTGTCAGCGACTCGATTAAGTCGCTGGTGGCCTCGATTCGCGATAAAGCGCCTGGCCAGAAGGAATGCGACGCTGCGATCGAAAAGATATCGGCGCGAATACGCGAACTTGACGCCGCTTCGCTGAGTGCGGTCTCGCAGGCATTGCTACCGCGTCGTGAGAATACCGTGCAAGGATTCACCGATCAAATGGAGAGCAGCGCGAGCGAGTTGCGCGAAAAACTGGAGCCACTGCGCATCGCCGCGAAATACGAGGCGGAGAACGTCGGTCATGCAGTAAGTCAGATCGCCCTTTATTCGGAACCGCTCGTCTCGGGCGCGATTGGCGCTGCGTCCAACATGGTTCACTCAAAACAGCAAATGGTGCTGCTGGACCAAACCAAGACCGTTGCCGAGTCCGCGCTACAACTGATCTACGTTACCAAGGAATCCGGCGGTAACCCGAAAGCTGTCGCGCTGCATTCCGAGGTTGATGAAACTGTGGAGTCCACTAAGGACGCGCTTCAGGAGTTACAGAATACCCTCGAGACCATATCGACGTCCGCGGGTATCGTCACCGGTCTGATTGACACAATTTCCCGCGCGATGGTCAGACTGGAAGATCAGCGAATGTCCACTATCGACACTGTGGACTCGTACGTCGATTATCAAACCAGGATGGTCGAAGCTGCTAAGGAGATTGCTCGATTGGCACAGGAAATGGTAAGCAGTAGAGATAAACACCTTGATGTAGATTCGTGAAAGTAACAAATTGATTACATTGATACTCTTTTTTTATTTCAGTCGACTAAGTCGAGCACTGACGTAGCCCGATTGGGACCCTTAGCGGTCGATATATCACACAAGTACACTCAACTCGCCCGCGACACCTCGGGTGCTTCCGCCGCGGCCTCCAACGCCGATGTATCCGCGAGACTTCGCACTGGCGTTCAGGAACTCGGCCGAGCATGCGCGGACATCGTGCGCGCCGCTGGGACCTGCCAGATGTCACCCGGAGATGTGTACGCCCAGCGGGATGTCGCGGAGCACAGCAAGATTGTGACCGAGAAGGTGTCGCAGGTGTTGGCCGCTTTACAGGCGGGATCGCGCGGCACTCAGGCGTGCATCAACGCCGCCAGCACTGTTTCCGGCATCATTGGCGATCTCGATACAACCATTATGTTCGCGACTGCCGGCACACTGCACGCCGAAAACGAGGGAGACACGTTTGCCGATCATCGCGAGAACATATTGCAAACCGCCAAAGCTTTGGTAGAAGACACGAAGACCCTGGTAGCAGGAGCGGCGTCTTCGCAAGAGCAATTGGCAGTCGCGGCACAAAACGCGGTATCGACTATCGTTCAGCTTGCCGAAGTGGTCAAGTACGGAGCGGCCAGTCTGGGCAGTCAGAACCCAGAGGCCCAAGTGATGCTGATTAATGCCGTCAAGGACGTCGCCTCCGCCCTCGGTGACCTCATACATGCCACGAAAGCGGCGAGCGGCAAGCCCATCAACGACCCCAGTATGTCACATCTCAAGGATTCCGCCAAGGTAACTTGTTCGAAAGCATTTCGCTTTGTTTCTGCTTATTTTGCTTAATTATCATCGTTGATTGATATTCTAAGAGCAAAGCCGTTTTTTAATTTGTGTTTTCACTGTTGCTTAAAACCCCAGTCGCCATTAACCCAGTTGGACGCGCTTGATTGAGAGAAGTTCATTGCTCGTAGCGATATCTGAGTCTTGAAAGATTAATGAAACGCGTCTCTCTCTCTGATGCGAATCGATCTAATATAAATTTCAATATAACTCTCCAGCGAATTCCTTTGTCGATTAATTCGCAGAATTCCAATAATATATTTTAGATACAACTAGTAGAACTCATATCTCTGTCCAACACCCCTTCCCAGATATTTTTCATCGAGATAATCTCTTCATGTCCGCAAAAAAAAACACATGTGAGGATTAATGAAGAATTTGGTGTGTTTCTCTCTAATCGATTAACTCGTTGCCGAAGTTTAAATGTTTGTCGACTTAAATATACGTAACCGTAGAGAATGCATATCCTTCTCAGAACCATCTTTTTTTTTTTTGTTGGGTGGACTTTAATTGACACATTGTGACGAATATTTCTTTTATTTGCCTCTAACCGACCACGTTCTCGCTCTACTCAAGTAATCTATTTCAACGCGAACGAACGATAACGTTTCGTTGCGTGCTCGATCATTCGCGCAAAATCGCACGAAAATCTGGGGCAACGATATCAAGGCCAAAATATGTGAATAGACGACTATTAAAGTCCACCTTGTGAACCGCTCCCTATGTTCAGCTTCGTATCTATCTTCTATATATGTGTGTGACATACTTGAACGACGGATGTGTTTTTTTTCTTTTTTATTTTTTATCTGGCGGAAGGCATTTTGTAGAGGATATGTTGTTTGTTTAACGATACTCTCCGTCTGTTGTTACCACGCTTCTTCTTCTTCTTCTCGACGAGTGTCGAGAGATTCGCGATAATTAGCAGTAGTGTAAATATATGTATATATATATATATATACGTTTTTAACTTGTATATCTTGAATGTTGCCGATGATGATGATGATGATGATAATGATGCGAACGGTGGACTTTAATATGCAGTCTTATTGACGATTTTGGGTCTGGCCGATCCCGGATAGGTCTTAGAGCAACAGCTGCAGCAGCAGTTCGTGCATCTGAGCGACATGGGCGGCTCGGAATCGGAATGGTTCGTGTCCGATCAAGAGGAGGAGCTAATCCGTCTGCTTTCCACTTCCGAGAGCTCTCAACCAGCTCAACGAACGTCCGACTTGTTGTTGCTCATGTAGCCCAGGGTTTCCCTCCCTTTCGTCGTTGTATTGCTTTTTCCATCATATAATCTTAAACGCGAAATTAAACGCGAACTGGTAAAACTCAATTCAATTTGTTTGATCAACTTTTGCGAAGATTACGAAAAGTAGTCACTAAAATCGTACTAAATCGTGACGTAGTTACTAAATGTCGTATGTCAGCGAGATGTGCCGATCTCTCCGTACTTGTATAATCGATGACGAGTTTATTTGTTAGAATAATTTTCATTTTTCATGTGAGAATCTCTTTTTACATACGTGTTCTCTGAAAATGATACAATAAAATCAGTCTGCTGAAGTGTGCGTCATCACTTTTCCCCAATCCGTAAAGTCCGTGTCTCGTTCTCGAGGCGCTCGTGTGTTTCAATATTTATAATACCAAAACGTGCATTCCTTTATCAAGCAAATCATCGATAGGTACGTACGTTCTTCTGTCACAGCGATGCGTTTTGAACTTTATTAACAGACTTCTATAAAGTCGATTGTCGCTTCCGCGTAATTCTCTGCTTATTGTTGTTTTATCATCAGAAAAGATAAGGCGATAGGCTATAGCCTATAAGTAACCACGCGCCTGGGCACTAATTAATCTTACGTATGTGTGTTAACATATTAATACAATATTTAAATTTTATTATATACGATATAGTTTACCATTAAACTCTTAACATCACTGACTACGTGTGTCTCCCACTCCCCTCGCGGATGTTAATGTTACAAGTGTAAAAAAACCTTGACGGGATTTATGTAACGAATGTATGTCAGTGTGTATTAATATATTCACGTGACTTTAATTCTCGTTCGCACAGGTGATGGTAACGAACGTGACGTCGCTGCTGAAGACGGTGAAGGCCGTGGAAGATGAACACACACGCGGAACCAGAGCGTTGGAGTCCACGATCGAGGCGATAGCTCAGGAAATTCGTGCCCTCAACACACCAGAGACCCAGAAGAGCAACGTGACGCCGGAAGACCTCGTGCGCTGCACGAAAAGCATCACCATATCGACGGCGAAGGCGGTCGCCGCCGGTAACAGCTGCAAGCAGGACGACATAATAGCCGCGGCTAACATGGGCAGGAAGTCAATCAGCGATATGCTGACCATCTGCAAGGGCGCAGCTTACAACTGCGCCGAGACCGCCGAGCTGCGCGACCGTACTCTCCAGGCGGGTCACGACGTCGCCATCAACTATCGCGAATTGCTTCAGGCCATTCTACAGATCTCGACCAGATCAGGCGACGCCAAACACACCTTGCCGGCGATATCGCGCAAGATCGCGCAAAGCGTGACGGAGTTGGTCGCCGTAGCGGAGCTGTTGAAAGGCAACGACTGGGTCGATCCGGATGACCCGACAGTGATCGCCGAGAACGAACTACTTGGGGCGGCCGCCAGTATCGATGCAGCCGCCAAAAAGCTGGCCAGTTTAAGACCGAGAAGAAGTATCCAGGTGAGTGTTCGACGCAGTTTGATATTTGCATTGCAATAACTATGATGTAACACATAGCGAACGGACGTTTTTCTTATCTCCGCAAGATATGTTTGATTTTCTTGGTCGTTGTAATCGATCGACCGAGAATCGAACATATTATTACGGCGGTTGGAGAAGTCAACATGTGCGGCGGGTAAGTAATAATAGAGAAACAAAGATCTTATATGAGAGAAATTGAATTGAAAGAATTTGGAAAGTATTTGCATCTCTAGTCTCTACATATTCCCTCTTTCGCAAAACATTTGTGTCATATAATATATATGTTTTCTCTTATTTTTAATAGGAGGCCAATGAAGACATGAACTTCGACGAGATGATTTTAGAAGCCGCTAAATCGATCGCCGCCGCCACCTCGGCACTGATAAAAGCCGCCAGTGCCGCTCAACGGGAACTCATCGCCACCGGCAAGGTATCACGCACGCCGCTGACTAGCTCCGACGACGGCCAATGGTCCGAAGGTTTGATTTCTGCTGCACGACTGGTGGCAGCCGCTACTCACAGCCTCGTGGAATCCGCAAATGCTCTCGTTCAAGGAGTAAGCTCCGAGGAAAAGTTGATTTCCAGCGCCAAGCAGGTTGCCAGCAGCACGGCGCAACTGTTGGTCGCTTGCAAGGTCAAAGCCGACCCTGACAGCGAAAGCACAAAACGTTTGCAAGCGGCTGGTAACGCCGTGAAACGTGCTACCGATAATCTCGTACGTGCTGCGCAACAGGCTATTCAACAAGAGGAGGACAGATCTCTGGTCCTGAACCGCCGCATGGTGGGCGGTATAGCGCAGGAAATCGACGCACGTTCGGAGGTATTGCGAATTGAGCGCGAGCTGGAGGAAGCCCGAGGCAGGCTAACCGCTATACGTTTAGCTAAATACAAGAACAGACCGGACCTGGTCGATGGAGACGGCGACCTGTCAGCCGAACAGAGCAGTTACCAGAGTTACACCACTCGTTACGAAACGAAGGCGTACGAGCCGCAGGGCTCACCCGTACAGGCAATGAATCACACTCTGGATCAGCTGCAGTCTACCACGCAGCACATCAGTCATCATTTCGCCGGTGGCGATCGACAGAATTTGGTTAGTCCGGAGAAAGTACACTCGACCCAAAGCACACTTGAGAGGAAGATGAAGGATAGCCAGTATCGATCAACTGTGGACAATCAGTATGGATCCCTGGACAGAAAATACATCGTTGACAGTCATCAGGATAGAAGTCCGTACATCGTCACCGAGAGGAAGATTATAACGGACAATTCTCCGGCTCAATACAGCTCGATCGAGCGGAGAATCAATCAGGAAAACTATGTCACGGAGAAAAAGCACACGGACGGACTTGCTTCGTATCCGCCACCTCAACACATCACGTATTCGATCAAGTCCCCGATTTCGAAAGAACAGATGCTTGAAGATAGAAAGTCACCGCAAGATCAACTGAAGTATTCGACCGATCGGTTTTCGAGCACCAGCCCGATGAGCACGTTCCGTTCCGAGAAGCAAGTAGACACTCAGCGATTCGGCAGCGGCATTCCGCAGCATCAGACGTTCAAAAACATCGAGAGCAAAACTATCCCCGGTGGCAAAATGGAGACTATCACGACGAAAGTTTACTCATCAACGCCCGGTAAAAGCAGCAGTTCAAATTACGAGACCACCGAGGAGACCAAAGAGTACAAATCGTCCGGGAACGAGCTGTCCACGTTCAAGGGCTTCGACAACGACTCCGTCGAGGAACGCACGACCAAACAAACGATGCACAAAGTTACAGAGAAGAAGACTGTCACTATGACCATGTCGAGTCGGCAAGAATCCAATACCAAGACCTTTCGTTACGAAGATAAGTAATTAAAAAAAAAAAAAAAACTGAGCGGAAAATGATGATAAAGATCGATCGCACGTGTGCACAATCATAACGATAATTCTTTTTCATTCAGAAATAATGTCGGAAAAATAATTCACTTATTTATACGACAACACAATTCGTATCTATATACTATATATAGATACAAATTGTTCTCCTATCCCCAAGCGGGTCTCCACTAAACGCTTTTTTTTATCGAAGAGAAATGCATTATATACCTTCCGGGAAAGGAAGTCTACTACCACTGGACTGCTGTTGTAATAGCACCGGAGCCTCTGTTTCGGGTCGGTAGCTGACTTGACCACAGTCAAACTTACCTACCGAGTTGATGACATCAGACACCAAAGAGAAGTTGTGAGGCGTATTGGCTACTTGTTGTTCTATAGTAGCATCAAAGATTGCATTTGGTAAATTCAGTCCCTCAACGTGGTCAGGATCAGCGAGTGACGAATGCCTCTCATCAGATTGTGACCACTTGATGAGGTTGAAGTTGCGCGAGTGAAACACCCGCCTGGATGAACAATCGCATTCACGTGTCGCCTTTGGATCTACACTGGATCTTAACTTCTTCGCAACATTCGTTGATCAAGAAACCGACTCCACACGTTGTTATTGGTACAGTCACCTATTGTTTCTGTGCTATCATTCGCATTTCAGAAAGATTTCACGATTTTGGTCTTACAATTACGACTTTCCACTTGCGTCGTTCCATCCGTACACGGTTTGGAAACTTACGTAATTGCAATTAGATTTGGCGTAGATTATTTTTTTGACGCCTCGGAATAAAAAAGAAGATAAACAGCGAGCCTTGTTATTAGCAAATGGTTATCTAATAGGAAGTGACCTTAGATAGACGGATACGCGCCTGTACTTCTGATACGCGGCGGTAAATATTTACACATATTTCTCGATCACGGTTAGTAATATAATGAATTAAATATATAATCAATAAATATATAATCAATAAATATATAATCAATAAACCGTTGATTGATTATCATGTAAAACTCTTTTCATATTGTAATAATAATCAAAACGTGCTTTTTTATAGAGGCTGAGGACAAATTAATTTCGCAGAATATCTTTATGTATTATTTGATTTTAATTATCGCACACATCTCAAATGATGACACACAAACACACACATGTACACACATACACACGTGTAATCGCGCTTGGCTTAAGTAGAGTTTGCAATAATGTATAGATAATTTTCCGTCTTTTTTTGTTCGTTTACGGTTAGGAAAAACCACGGGTTAACACAAGAGAAGCAACATATCATTTAATTTTGTTAATTTTTCTGACGTCGCGCGCGCACAACGAGCGCACTACGAGCGCTCGGCAACGCGCGCGCCACTACCAATTAACACGCTTCCGCTTTTCTCAATTAACTCTCCTTTCCCCCGAGTTGTTTTTACATGTTTTATTATTTATTTTTTTCCAACACAAATCTCTCTCTTTCTCTCCGCACACTTCCATTCCCGATTCTTACAATTTTTCTACTGCGCGATCTGTATTTTGTATTAACGTTGACTTTTTTACACGCGGTGGCTCGCGCCCACGACGAGCTTTATTTCAACCGTGAGAGAGATCGTACTTGATACACACCGTAGTCTAGATTACAGGCGTTGATAAGTGATCGATTTTAGTGCAATTGTTATTAGTCTTTCGCGCGAGTAGATAAGACTATTATACTGTATACATACATACATACATACATATATATATATATATATATGCTAATCTTTAGCGCGCGTATATACGCGCACGCGAAATTCAGGAAATCTCTCTGCGATGTCACTCGAGAAGTTGCAACAACTTTTTTACAACGATAAAAAGAAAAAAGTGCCTGAGCCGCCCGATGAGCTGCCGCTTTTATTTTTAATTTACGCTCGCGTAGCGATCGCACCCTCTCCCACGAGAAGTTTCTAATTTTACCAAAAATAGAACGCTTTATTCTAATGTGTTTTTTTTTGTAACGTGGTGGTTGAGAGTGTGTGTGACGATATATGTGCCAAGCATCGATCTCTCGGGCAAAACTTGGCTGACATCTTCCAAGAGCGATGCGCATCGTGCTATGTTATCCGAAGCTTTTTTATATCCCGTGTGTATCTTTAATTAATAAATCGCTCGCCGTAAGTTTCGTTCTTCGATTCGCACAAACCGATATGTCTCGATGATGCTAAAACGTTCTTTTTTTTTTTTATTAATGTTTTATTAATTAATTTCTCACTCGAATCTCCTCCTTTTTTTTTGTTTCCACCTGTGTAACGTTTTATTTTTGTGAGACTCTCGTATGTAAATGTTGATATTTAAATGCAATCGTGTGACACGTAGTACGTAGTTATAAGATCTTTAACTGCGCACGCAAAGACGTATCGAGACGCGCGTTTTATTTTATAACAAATGGACAAATTTTTTTTTTATTGATCTTATATGTACAATAAGAATTTTTATCGCGTTTGTGTGAATCTTTAGATGTCTAGAGGAGTGTGCCATGATATCGGAAAGTATAATGAATTTTATATATACATATAATTATACTAATTATATGTATATATATGCATACAGGAAAGATGTATGTGTATAAATTACATATACATTACACGTATAATGCCTGTGCCGATCTTTATGAACGTAATAACGTTATTTTAACAATTTATACATATACATAGACAGAGAAAATATTTGCCTGTAACGTACCTATATTATAAATGTAATGACATTATTTTAACAATTTATATCGTATATATACATATATATATATATAGAGAAGGTATTTTTTTAATATAGTTATTCTTCACACATTGTGTCTTATATACCTACATAGAAGTTTTATCTTGCAGATATATTTTTCGGAATGTTACGCAGCGAACTGCGATGTTACAAATGAATGCTATTACATTTGCTATTTTTACTCGCCTATTACTATTAATCTTGGTTAGACTCGCAAAAGATATTATCGTTATTATTATTATTAATTGATTTGCACGATTATTATTCTTTGTATAATTATTAAAATCCAAATGTTTATTATTCGTGTATACGCAGACGTATGATTGATAATAAAGAGTTTCGATCTAACACTATCTATTGGTTGTTTTTCTTCGAATTTCTTTGATTAAAAAAAACAATTGAATAAAAAAAATTGTTATAAATGTTAAGATTTAAAATAAAAATTATATACAGACATGTTTGACCTTTGTAATCGCACTTCTTTTTGGCGACTTGGAAATAAAGAGTTACAAAGAAAGCATTTAAAGGTCGCAATACTACGCGCAATGTCGAATATATTCGATGAAACTTGGAAGATTAATGAGAACCGCAAAAAAGTGACAGAATGTGCGTCACACGCAAGATAAATTTTGTCGCTTTTTTGCAATTTTTACTAATTCATAAGTTTTTTTTTTTTTTGACGTTTACTTTTAACGTGGGAGCCAGCTCGGAAATAAAAACATTGAAAAAAAGTGTTTAAAAAAAGGTTTGTATCGGTAATAAAAGTTATCCGCTGCGAGACTCTGAATAAAATTTCGTAATTAAGGAGGAACAATAAATTAACAGAAAGAGACTCATGTCAGACGTTCAAGTCACTGATTTGTTTCAGATTTTGCTTCGGTAGGGGACCACGAAAACAATTCCACGCTCGAGTAGCAAAGTGTACTTCTCAAGCGTTCGCGAAAAATTCCATCTTACATCCTTATCACACATGTTTTTATTTAAAACATTACATTTTATTAATCGTTACATTCACGTATGGGAATATATTTTTGTATTATTTTAGCAAATAAAAATTGAACTGCAAATACATTTTTATATCGTTACTCTATAAAAAAAAATAGATATATTAAGATACTCTATAAATTTTGGTGGATTTTCTCGCGAACGCTTGAGAGATGCACTTTGCTACTTGAGCATGCAATTGTGTTTGTTGTCCCCTACCGACGTGGACACAATTTGAAGCAAATCGATGACCTGAATCCTAAGTCTTTCCTTGTAAGTGTTAAACTATCTTCTCGCAAACATAAGTTGTTATTGTTTATGTACATTATTGAGATTAAACCAATTACAGTTTCTTCGTCTTTCTCTCTTTCTCTTTTTCTCTCTCTCTCTATGTGTTGCACATTATTGCTACTTTACTCTCATTAGTAACGCGGTAGATTTATGGTGTTTATTGCAAGTAGTGTTCTCTTCAGGGAAAATGACAATTAATTCGTTTATCAACTTATGCGCTCTCATATGGGCGTACTGTGTGACGCACATATAAAATGTAATAAACAAGATGTTGCAACTATGTGCAATCTGTTTTTATTTTTTTCTCTTCGCCTTCCATGTAACAGTAAATGTATCATCTCGTCTCTTTATCGTGTAACGTCACTGGAAAAAACATACGCAAATATATGCGTCTGACGGATACACAATGACCGCCTCAAGTTTCAATGATTATCTCATTGTCACCGCGTCAGCGGATCTTAGCGCAAAGTGTAATTGCACATATGCACTTTATATTTAAGTTTTTTTTTTTTTGTTTTTTACTAGATATTTAGCTGAAGAAATCGGAAACGACTCAGCAATCTTTCAACATTATTTGAAAGTCGCTTAAATTCATTCGAAATAAAATGCCACGTACAAAATGTTTGTTCGAAGTAAAATGTCACGTGCAAATAAATGTTTCTCTACAAAATGTTTCTTAATTTATTTTTAATAAAATGTCACGCACGTAAACAAATGTAATATAAAATTTTACGTACATATGAAAAATTGTCCGAGCAAAAACAAGCAATAAACTTGCAAAGAACGTGAATGAAAGCGAGATAGAGCGTAATAAAAGAGTAATAAAAGATTAAGAAAAGAAAAAAGCAAGTAATAAAAGAGTTCAATTCTCTGACGCGTGCGAACTTTTATATCATACGTCACATCCAATAAATCTCACGCTCGAAACTTGTTCGCATTTTCTTTCATCTCTATAATTCACAACTCATTTATAAAATTCAAACATATTTTATTTTCTTCCGTGTAAGTTACATTTGGAGTTAATATACAAAGTATCTGATACAATAAGCATCGCTGTTTCATACATAAAAGTCAATTGAATTAAATAAGCACAGTTAAAAAAAATAAATTAAATATTTAGAATACATTTGTACAATACTATCGAACTGCTATTTAAGTCTTAAGCGCCACCACGATGGCTTTCCGCTAAGCGACGTTGTAGAACGAATAGCCACTATAATGGCTCTCGTTTTTTTTTTTGTTTACCTCGCACTCGAAAGCCACATACAACATTGTTTTTTACAGTAGTAGTTTTTACTCTAATGTTAATTCGCCTTAATGTTAATTCGCGATTTAGCTCCGCAACGAAAAGATTGAATGAACTGAAACGTTCAAATCGATATAAATAAAAATAAGACTAATGTTAGCTTAGCTTTGGTAATTCTAACACAACACACCGCGAAAGCAAAACCAGATTCGAAATATACATATATCTAAGATTTACAACATCTGTGTGAGATTTTCGATGTTCCATATAAAAACAGTCGCGATATATAAGTTTCAATGACAGATTTTCGGTATCAATCCCAGAAGATGAAAGTTTTGGTAAACAATAGCGAGAGACCCGTAAATCCTTATGATAATAATAATTAATACGCAAAATGTTTGGAATATTTGTTGATGATATTCGCGTGTTCCTTATCGCTAAATTTCGACGCCTTATCTAACTTCGCGTGAAGCATGACGTTCAGAATATAATGAACGTACGGGATCCTCGTCAAATACTGGAACAAGAACTTGAGCACCGCGTACCTTGATTTCTCCAGCAGAGTGAAAGATTTGTACAGGCGAGTCATGTTGAGCTTGAAGGTGTCACATAGAAAATAAAAATAAAGTTTGAAATTGGCCGTGCCCGTAATGCAATTCGAGCCCTCGAACAAACACGTGATCATGTGCTCCCATTCCGGCGTCACGTTTAGATAATTCGGTTTTATCCATTGCTCGATCATGTCTTTGCATCGTTCTCGTACTTCTTGCAAACTGCCTCGACAGAAATTATACTCGTCTTTGATGCCCAAAAGATAACCGATTCCGCGCCAGAGATGACAAAAATCGTGCAATTCCTCGTCGCTCGCGTAAATGCCAAACTTTTCCGGATAGACAATTATCATGCTCATGCACGCGAACTGCGTGCCCGCCATGTCGCCCTGATTCAAACCCTTCATTCTCGTCATCGTGTACGGGCACTGGTTCTTCATCATCGGACACACCGAGTCCGCGAAATCCTTCGCGATCGTTTCCAGCATCGGACAATGCGTGTAATCCAACTTGCACTTGCGATCGATCTCCTCGTCGCTCATTTTGCACAATTTCTCTCTCATTGCCCCGTGCAGTCTCCGCACCGTCTGGATGTCGCGATAGGCCTGCGTGCCCTCGCACCACGGATCGCTCGTGTACCAGTTCCGGAATCGTTTGAGCGTTGACAGATATCGCGTGAACGCGCGATACGGACTGTCGGACTTCTGACTCAGAATCAAGGGCTTAAGTCCGTCCTCGAAGTTGAATATCTGAGTCAAGGACATCAGATTGCTGATGCTGACAACGGTGTAGTAGCGCAGAGCGAACTGCTGTCCCCGACGAAACTTGTCCATGTCCAACCAATCTGGCTTTTGACTCGCCGATCGGCCGCAGTCTCCCTTCTCGAAGGTCGCCGGCAATACGAATTTCAGAGATTTGGGTATGTTTGGGAAATACTTGTCGATGTTGCTCATCAAATGATCGAACTGTTCCTTATCCGTCCACTGATCGAAGCTGCTCGGCAACACGTCGCTGAGCTCGCGCTTGCACATCGCCAGGAATTTATTGTGCTGATCGGTGAGATTGTCCGATGTTGAACTCATGTCGCCGAAAGATTTAAATTCTTTCGTAAACTTTGAATAAATCTCATTATCAAGAAAGTTGTTGTTTTCTTCAAGATAATCTTTATCATAATCCATATTTGCTTTCGTCAGCATTAATCTTCGCTTCTGATGATGGTTCACTTATTGCACGCAATTTAGGCCTTGACTTTGGCCAAAAGAGATGTTATATAATGAATCTAATCAACAGAAAAAGAGGAAACGCAAATAAAATAAAACTGCCAGTTTTCTATTAGAAAAGATCTTTACGTGTTAATCGATAAAAAAATTGAAACAATATGTCAATAACAACTTTTGTAACTCTCGTTAACTATTTGTTTTTACCTCGTTAGAACTTTTCGATGTTCGCTAATTTTCTCGCTTAGACAAGTGCGCAGTGTACAAGATCTCGAATTGAGAGAGTGAAGATACTCGTGTTACTCCTTCCGCTTTTAAATCTCGTCTCCTTGCTTTTTAACAGCGTTGCGTTTATATTCTGCGCTCTCGAGAGTAAGAGGGGGGCTATTAATCGTACAATTATGACGAAATGCATTGTAATTAATTGCGTGTCGAGGGCGTGTGTGTTTTTTTTTTTTTTTTATCTTATATGGAAATTACCACAATCAATAATCGCATTACAATTGCATTTAACTTTATCATTTGACACGACAGTCGAGTCAGATTTTATTTATGCTTATTGAATAAACATGGGTTTTTGGACTATGGATTTTGACAAAAAAGAAAGAAGAAGAAACACGCACAACAATAGCAAATACAAAAATAAAATCGAACGCTCTGTATTACGCTAACGACAATTCGTCTCGTCCGAACCGTGGCTTGTGCTTTTTTTTTTGTTTTTCAAGATGTAATTTCAATTCGATTAGATGTGTGCAACATTCGATGTATGCAACATATATTCATTAACAAAATGATTTGCATGAAAACATGTTCAATCTTGATTTGGAATCTCTCTTTCGTTATTACGCACATCGTATGATTAAAAACTTTGTTCATTAATACTTTTTTAAGTTCACAGAAGGTTATCGTTCGCATGCAAATATTTTTACGATCGTTTGATTTCACATCTTTCTTTCTGACTTATCTCTCTTTAGTTTACAAAATAGAGATGATAGACGCTCGCTATATAAATAATAATAATAATAAGATCTCTTTGTTTTGTTGATATTCTGACATCGGTTCGATTATTGAACAATTATTCCGACACAAAAGTTTATTGAAAGTTCATTAATCCTTGACCTGCAGATTTTAAAAATGACTTAGTAAAACAGATCGGGTGACTTATCTGTGAAACTCACTCAACTTTAAAATCGAATATCTCCGCGAAAAGATATTTTCAATTTTTTTTTTTTTTTTTTTGGATCAAAGGTTTGAACAATTCTGCGTCGACAAAAATACAAATTTAAAACAATCTCCAGTTTGGAGAATATAAACGTTAAAAAATAAAACTAATTTATGAGAACATCTGAGATGAAACTTTTTAATTCTTTTCTTTCACTGCATTCTGAAAACTTATCACTTGATGCTATTTTAAAAAATATGAACACATTTAAAGAAATCACAGATTCGTTCACAATTCATCTGACATTTAAAATATAAGAAATTCTTATTGATATGAGACTTTGATGAGATTTTTTTCCATCAAAATATTTATCTTGTCACATACGGTAGAACTCACAGAAAGAGACTCACAGAAGACTTTGAGAGCGCATGAGGTTCGATTCTTCCTAGAATTCGCGAAATTTTTTTTCTTCCCTTTTCGATTAATGACCGACTGGTCAACAAAAGACGAAAGATACATGTTTCTCTTTATGCCTAGAATTTCTTCTAACTTTGCAACAGCTATCTTCTGAATAAAGACATTCATTAGATAACTTTAAAATAATCAAGTTAACAAGCTAGATATGTAATTTCTATCTTCTTAAATTAACAATAAACGTGAAGAAAATAGATTCTGATATATTTTGAATAAAAATTATTATGAAAACTTCAGGAATTGAAAAAATTGGACTTTAGACGTCTAGGATGTGCTCTTACAATTAGACGACGTGCTAGAGAACACGTCTTTGGCAAAAACGTGTATTCTAGCACGTCGTTGACATATTTGAAGCACTCAAGATTAGAGACTTGAATAGTGTCATTGAGAAATCTGGCTATCAAAGAAAACAAATCTAATATTTTTTAGAAAATACCAACGTTCTATTGTATATATGAAGTATCAAATGTATTGAAATGGATTTAATTTATTTGTGTAAAAAGTCTTTTTTTTGGAAAAACATTTATTATTTATTATTAAAAGCGTATTATTAAAAATATTATTATATTTATATACTTTTACAATTGCAACATATTTTGTTCTTATATTGACGAAGTTAAGGTTCAGGTTTTGTTATTACACTGACGTACATGTATGTTATTTATTAGATAAAACAAGACAAGAGTTTTGAGAAGGAAATATAAAAAGAAGGAATAATGACATCGTCAGCATCACGCGGACAAGCTGTGTTTTGATCAACAATCATCACCCTACAGAATGATTAAAGTTCGGAAAACACAGTTGCGCGCATAGTTTCTTACAACTAGGTATTGAACGATAACTCTTCTCTTTCTCAAAGCAAATTCTACGGACATACATTTATTGACTTTTTTTTCAAGTCGGTATTTCAGTTTGCTCGACTCAGTTTTGTCATGAGATGGCATATCAGGAATTTCATGGAAATTTATCAACGGAGCGTGCGATCAATACGTCAGTGTTACAATTGACGTGCAATGTGGAGCTAAATAAATGTGCGGCTTCTTCGTCATGAATCACTTGTGAGGAGTGACGTGTGTACGCAGTGGAGAAAACATTGCAGCGCAACTGTAATAAAAATCGTAGAAGTGTATCATGACTGCGGCAGAAGTCGAGGATGACATTTACACGGGATACAACGAGTATTCGTCGGTGTACGATCTCACAGAGCTCGAGCAGGATGAAGTGTTCCAGGAGGCTATTAAAACGAGTTATGGAAAGAGATCAGTGGCAAGTTTTTTGTCGAATTATTTATATTTCTGTCTCTCTCTCTCTTTCTATATATATGCCAATAAATTTGTAGTACAAATGTAACATACATTTACTTTATCTTATTTCACTGATTGTTTTGTATTAACAGTTTACTCCAAAGACCCCAAGTACTGCAATGCGTTTTGGAACATCAAGCAGAGTAAGTATAAGACATGTATATATATTTTTAGAATCTCTTACACTTCTGTCATTCTGTCTTGACATTTCACCATTTGTACGCAACACACATAGTTTCAAATATATGATCAATCTCTTTTTGTGATTTTTCTAGTTTCAAAGAAGTGGTACTGCTATATCCATGGCACCTATGACTGGTGCACTTAGACCTATGACAGCAGTGAGGAGTGCTGGATACACCAGCAGCAGTCGGCAATCGTTTGATCCTCTCAACATGGGAAGTAATGCCAAAGTTCCTGCACCTGCATTAGAAACCAACAAAGACACGTAAGATATTTCACATGATTGCATATTTGTTAATAAATAATTTTCTATTTAATTTATTTGTATTTAATTTAATAAATAATTTTGTATTTATTTTTTAATATTTTGTGGTTTTTCCACTTAAGGCCAGAGGAAAAAATAAAGACAGCAGAAAGAAAAATAATGACTCTGATAGAGAACTCTGCAGAGGCAGCTTCTGAGAACAATATGAAAATTGCTTTAGAACGCGCACGTGAAGCTTCCTCGAGGGAGAGAGCTCTCATACGATTGCAGGAACAAGCTGGTCTCAGTGATAATCACAATATAGACTTGACATTTGCCGTAAGTTTATTGAATTGCAATGTAATTAATTACTTTCAGTTGTTTATTTATAGATTGACTTAATTTTAATCATATTTCTGATTACTGTTTAGGTGCTTTTCAACCTGGCAATCCAATACACAAACAATGAAATGTATACAGAGGCTATAGCAACTTACCAGGCCATAACAAGGAACAGGATGTTCAGTAATAGTGCCAGGCTCAAGGTTAACATGGGCAATATTTATGTGAAAATGGGCCAACTGTCTCAAGCTATCAAAATGTACAGAATGGCGTTTGATCAGGCTCCAACAGTCCACAAAGATTTAAGGTAATATAACATACTTCTGTAACATAAGGATACATATCAGAATGTTTACAAGCGGGTGGTGTCTGTGACTTATATTCAGGAGTGATTACATTGCATCATAACATGATTAATTCGACAAATATTTCGCAGAATAAAGATTATGCATAACATGGGAATGTTATTTGTGCAAATGGGTCGATTAGAAGAAGCGGCTAATAGTTTCGAATGGGTGATGAGAGAGAGAGCCGAGTTTAAAGCGGGTTTGCATGCAGTTTTGTGTCATTTCGCGTTGTCTCATCGCGATAAGATGAAAAGAGCTTTCTTAGAACTACTAGAAGTACAGCTTAATATAGAGGAGGACAAATATAGTATAAATCCCGTGAGTTTGTCACGTTTGTACTCTTCTTCTGCTAAAGCTGCGCTTTGTTTTTTCAAACAAATCGCCCACATCTGCACTGCTATGCGTCACAATGCGTGCGTGTGTGTCTGATCGTAACACAGAAAGGTGCACATATTTTACAAATGACATATAATGGCATTTTTTAAAATTGAAAACACCACTTTTTTTATCAAGAATGTCAAGACTTTTTCTCTTCATTCTTTTCATCTGTCGTAATAATTTATTTATTTATTCGTTTACATGCAATAGTTTAGTGATTTATGAGACGCGAACTTGTACATTGCCACGTTAACGTACCTGATACATAATTTGATTTTTTTTATATGTAGGATGATGCTGCATCCACTATATTAAATGAACTTATAAAAAATGACGAGCTGTCCAAATTGGAAAAGGAAATGAAACTTGAAGCCGAAAAAACGATACTTTGCGCAGCGAAGCTTATAGCGCCTGTCATCGAAGATACACTCACGGCTGGATTTGCTTGGTAAATCTCGAGGAATTGCATCATTCGAAGAATTACATGACATCATTATAAGATGAAACTTCTCCGTGTAACCGATTTTTTTTTTTTTCAGGTGCGTCGACGCCATAAAATCCTCGGCTTATGGCGCTTTGGCCGCCGACTTGGAGATAAACAAGGCCATGGTATTTTTGCTCAATCGAGAAACGCAACTGGCCATAGATACGTTAAAGATGTTCGAGAATCGCGACACCACGGCCAACAGCGCAGCGACAACCATGCTTTCGTTTATCTATTATCTCGTGAGTGAATCGTATTTTAAACATTTGTAAAAAGTTCTCAGTTATCTTTATATCTCTCTAGTTTATATCTTTATATCTCTAAGCGGAGAATTTTTTTTTTTTAGCAAGGAGATTACAATCAGGCTGAAAAGTATAGCGAGGCAGCTCGCAACGCCGACGCTTACAACGCGGCAGCTTATGTCAATCTATCGGCCTGTGCGATTAAAAGAGACGATTTGAACATGGCTCGGGAGCTGTTGTTATACGCATTGGAAACGGACGCTAGTCACGTACAAGCTCTGTACAATTTAGGTAAAACTTTCGTAATCTTCGATAATCTTCCACTTGTTTATCTTGATATTAATCAATATAATCTTACGCTTCTTTTATCTCACCGTTGCATGCAGGCGTTGATTTGTAACTATTGATGCGTTTCTCACAGGCTTGGTTTACAAAAAACAGAACATGTACGAGGAAGCTTTGGAGTGTTTCTGGAAAATTCGTAATATCGTTAGACACGATCCGCAAACGTTATATCAAATTGGTCATCTGTATCAGCTGATGAACGATGCCGACCAAGCGTCCGAATGGTACAAAGTGCATTGCTTTGCGAATTTAATAATGAATGTAATTTGATTTTCAATTAATTTAAATCTTGTTTTTTTTTAAATTACAGGTATAATCAGGTATTGGGAATAATATCGTCCGATCCGGGAGTTTTGCAAAAACTTGGAGAGATGTACGATTCAATGGGGGATAAGCAGCAGGCGTTTCAGTTTTACAGTGATGTGAATACTTTTTCTTTACATATTTACTTTCTTTTTAATCACTCGTTTTACATTTATCACTCACATTTATTATATAGTCTCACAGATTTTATCCCGCCAATTTCGAAGTGATAGACTGGCTCGGATCGTATTTCATATCGATGCAGGTACATTTATTTTGCCATCGTAGGAAACACAATTATAATGATAAATTTAAGATACGTATTTACACTTGATTTTTATCTGTAAAGATTGCTGAAAAAGCGCTGCCTTATTTTGAGAAAGCGGTCGAACTCGCACCGGACGAACCGAGATGGAGATTGCTGGTTGCCGCGTGTTTAAGACGCACCGGACAATTTCACAAAGCTCTCGCGGAGTATCAAGACATTCACAGTAAATTCCCGGACAACATAGAATGTCTCAAATTCTTAATCAGATTGTGCAGCGATCTAGGTCTGAAGGAAGCGCAGACGTACGCGGCTGAATTGAAAAGAGCCGAGAAAGCTAAGACCGGCTCGCGAGCCGGTTCGGGATTGAGTGTGTTGTCAGATCACAGACCGAGTCCAGATCGACGACCGATTTCAGGTCGAAACGATTATCAATCAGGTATGTGATAATTGAAACTTCGATAAGATAATTGTTTTTTGCGTAAACATGCAGCTACGTTTTTGTATCCATAATGTTTCCCACGAGTCCGACAAAAGCTATTATCGTACGCGATTTTAATATAGTCTCTGTGGAAAATTTAGCGGTCATTCAGTTAGTAATGGTTTAGCATTACACGCTTTCATTGAAAGCAAACAGCAAGAATGATCTACAGATAGTACACGAGCTCCTCTAATGGATTGAATAGGTGATGGATGACCACTTTGACTAGTCTATTCTTGGTCTCTCTTTATCACTTGATACTCGGCACACCGTGTGTGCACATTACTGATCTCAGATCTATGATTCTAAAGATGGATATTGCTGACATATTACCGTGTTTCGAGCAATAAGTGTAATGTTTATATTCATATGACACAGGACTTTAAACTTGACTAACTGTCTAACATGTCAGTCATTCACGTGCTCGTCGATGTGTTCTTATGAACAAAATATACAATTGCTTCCAGGCGCAAGTTCAAGTTACGCGGATCCTTTGGGACCGCTTCCTGCACGTCCCATGACAGCAGCTGGAAAACGAGATGACGATTTCGGCGACGAAGAACTCGGGGATGATCTTCTGCCGGAGTAATGATTGTCCTTGTTTTGTAACTGACGTTTGTTGAGTAGATTTATATATTTTCTGATGAAACTAGTTATAGAAACAGCAAATAAAATGTAGTCAGAGTTCTGTCGCAGTTCCGACGAAGCTCCTGTATTGTTCAAGAATTATTTGTTTCAATTTCTTCGCACTTATATTATTATAATTTATTTCTTCAAAGGATTATAACAGGACGAGTCGTGGTAATCTATTTTGGGACGATTTGTCGTTACGAGAGAGAAATGGTCATTTTATTGACCCTGTGTCATTGCCCCTCACAATGGGGAGATTCGTGGAATTTCTCTTATTGCACATTGCGTATTATAGAATTACAGAATTGACGACATGATGTGATCTTGTTTCGCACAAATATATCGCGAATTACAAGAACGTTGTATAATTCTCTTCTCGAAATTGCAATATTTTCACTAGTTGTATATTTTAATATAAAAATATTTCGTCATCATACACACATTTTTCCGCATTTATCGCGAAAAACTCGTTAAGATTTAATTAAACTACAAAAAAAAATCAATGCGTATTGTTTGCACTTAATATTTTATTTGATTTGACTGGCAACGCGCGATATGTGCGATCGAATCGAATATGTTTAAAGATATAAGGATTGGCTGTCTTCACCAAAGGGGAATGATTTATGGGACCTGTTAGGGTCGGCCAATTGCAACGATCTAAATTTAAACACATTGGCTGGTTTAATCAAACTCCATTCAGCTTATGTAGTCTGCAAAGACGGATGTTACTTCATTGCTTCTCTATATCCACGCGCAGCAATGTTTTATTATACGCATTTCGATCACATGTTACGTTCTGGTACATTCTCTTCGAACGTTTTGTGCATCCAAGAGTCTCGTAATTTGTTTTTAAATTGCTTGACTCTTTGCTTCTCAATTAAGGCGTTTAACTTTGTATAGAAATCTTGTAAAGAAATTAATTTGTGGTACGCGAGTTCGTGTGCGAACGCGAGAATGTCAAAGCGCGTACTGGAAATCATGCGTTATCTTTTCTCGTCAGACACAATATCGTTGTTCAAAAACTTATCATTAAGCTACTTACAACGGCTTAACAGTGCTTGCATATTAATGTATGCATACTTCGATATTTAAATGATAACTTGCTGGCAGATAAGGTCAGTACAGCAGCCACTTCCTCATGTTGAACAGATATTTCTTTGAAGGATACTACGTGCGTTTTTCTCAGACGACTGAAATAAACTCTGTCGCTTAAGTTTTTCTCTCTCTTTTTTCTTCTTTTGTGAAAAAAAACTTCAAGAGACTGCACTTACTCGTCCAGTGAGAGATTTGATCTCGTTACATTCTTCTTGATTTTTACCTTTTTTTCTCTCGCCGCATGTGACAATCAATTGATACAACATCGATAATAATAAGCAGCGGTTTCAATTATGTACTTTTGCTCGTTCAAATAAGGGTTAATGTTTGAACTCATCCTTGACAATCGCAAGCACGTGCTCTCTCTCCCCGTTAAGTAGTTAGCGGACCGATACTTCGGTCTCATCATGTGTGCGCGCGCGTCGGTTGAATCAATCCGTCGAATTCGTGCGGATTCTTCGACCAAATCGAAGTCGACTTTTTAAAAATATATACTGATCGAGCTATAAATATTCAAAAAAAAAATGTGCCAAACACGAGAGAAAGAGAGAGAAATACTAATCAAGATACATAAATTCTAATCTCGAGTTACTCAATATATCGACAGACGAAATCTGTTTGATGTCATCTCTCGAGAATTCCGAAGATATTTCTGATCAGTTCGATCAAGAATAAAAAATAATCTCGAATAAAAAAAAAATATATATATATATATATACGTATATATAATCTCCATGTCATCTCTGCGGATTCGTCAACAGGTATGTGCGAAGTTCGACTACGTAACGACAATTAATTCTGCAGCACACGGGAGGAAGTGTGTTACGTGATCGCTCGTAAACGTCTGTTTACGTAGACGTCACACGAAGACACCGATATAGGTAAGACTCGCGCGCGTTTTTTCGCGCGGATGCCTCGCGCGCGTTTACGCGCCGCCGCCACCGTCGTCGGTCGAGAAGTGATACGGGCGTATGCGTGACGTGCGCGAACAGTAGTGGTGGACGCCGAGGGGGCCAGCCGGTCCGTGAGGGACTCCACTCCGAACAGACTTCGGAGGCACGACCAGTAGTCGCCTCCCGACCGTCGTCAGCGCATTTCACGCCGCCGCCGTGCCGTCCACGTGTGCGTTATCCGCTTGAAAGGAAACACTTGCGTCTTTAAAGAAACACTCGCGTGCGTAGCGACAGCGCGTTGCATCGATCTGGAGAGGAAAACGAGATTCGCCGAAGGCGCGTGTGCAACATCCCAGGTACTGTATCATCATCAAAACACCGAAACAGCACTAGTGTGTCGCAGTTTAAATGCGCACGAGACTCCGCTTCCGTGACCTGGAGCGATTCTTCCTGGACCGTGCATATCATCAGTATCGATATATCGAAAGGAGGAAATGTTTCTTTTACGTAATCAGTGGCGAACAAAGCTGATTTTTTTAATGTTATTGGTTAAATATGGTTGAAAATAGCGTAATTTCTTTTGGCCAATGCTTTTTTTTTTTTACTAAAACACTTGCAAATGTGTATACACATTATACAATATATATTTTTATTACATGTATATTTTTAAATATACATACGTGTATATATTTTTATCAAACGAGACATGGTCATATTGACGAGTTTTGTTTTGAAAAAAAAAAAACTTGTCTCTTTAGAAAATTGCACGAAATTTGTAAAACGTGACACATTAAACGATTTAATACTTTGCACTTTTCTCTTCTCATCTTTCTTCTCTTTTTTTATGATACACGTTTGTCGAAGTAAGCAAGAAATAGCTGCACATTTCGAGCATACAATATTTATAGTTTTACGATGTATTTTTTTCGTTTACTCTGATGCTCTAAAAAAAAGGGAGATCTATTTTTAGGAATCTTATCTTGTATTTTGCTTCCGATATTTCGAAAGGGACAACACGCGCTACCTATCAGTACCACTTCAACATTAGAGATTTCTACTCGATTTAATTCCCAAGAATCTTTCTTGATATTGTAATCAACAATTAATTTTAATTTGCATCTTAACGACAATTCTCTCCGACTCAAATAACTCGCGAAAATATAATCACCGGCACTCAAGCCTTAACAAAATGCAAAATCTGTTGCAAAAATAAATCCAGACCACCGTATCATAGAAATCGCCGGTGATCTTTTACATGTTTCTTTTTTTCGCCGCGGCTTCAAGGACAATAATCGCGGTTTTCCAACAAAACACATACACATATTCGCCGTCGTTTTGTTTTTTATTTGAACAAAACCCGAAAGAGAGAATGTCGATTCGGTTTTTACACCAAATTGCGAACGTTTATCTCTGTCAGCTCTCAAAACCACGTGGGTAAACAAAACAGCATGTGTAACCGGTGGATTTTAATCCGGTTTGTAACACGTGACGTTCGGCAGATTTTGCTCGCGTGCAATTTTTTTTTTTTTTTTATACGAATCTATGAATTGCGTGTTCGAGTTTGGTTTTTCACTCGATCGATAGTGCGCGTTTTGTTGTAGCGATGATTTTTAGGATGGGCACATTTGGTTTCCGACAGGTTAATTCGGTTATCTATATCGCGTTAAATGTTAAGTAGCTACTTGATATTGTCCGAACTAACACACGTTTTTGTGAGATAAGCGCGAACCTGAGAAGCAAATACGAAAATTTCCACAGTTTAACTGGTAAACGAAACTATTTGCCAGGCTAATGTAATTCCCACTGGCGATCGTTATTGTGTATTTTAAATTTAACCTTTCTACTTGGAATTCTCAAGTTCGATATATATCGATCTTTTCTCTCTCTTCGGAAGATTTTAAAATAATCGAAGCGCGAAACACGTTTCGCTCGCTCGACGCGAGATATGTTGTTTTCACATCTTTTGTAACTGTTCACTCGCCTTGTATCTTCCTTGAGAAAAAAATCCGTTTGAGTGAAAATACGCAAATGATGTTCTAACAACGCGGACGTACTTTTACGTTTTTTTTGTTTGCGCACGCGCGGCGAACTGCGCGCAAAAGAGCGACAGAACGAATCCAGAATTGCTTCGCGGACGGATGTTAAACTTTTTTTGAGTTGATAGCGCGTTGATAATCCGCGATTTGAGAGAGGTCTTTAATTCTTGACCGCAAAAAAAAAAAAAGGCCAATAAAGTGCGAACGCGCGGTTTTTTTTTTTATCATCGTTGCGTGTTATTCGCGGGCGCGCGGATTTCGAAACAACATCACCGCGTAATTGGACGCGGAGATCGTCGACGATGATATTTCGACAAACGTATTACATTCGTCAAAGAGAGAGAGACGCGCTAGATAGACGCGATAAATCGAGCAGCGTCGCAATTGTCTTCGCCGCGCGGCGAAAATCGTTTAACTTGCGTAAGTCGCGTGACATCCGATCACATATTACATATACGTAGTTTACTTGACAGAAACGTTATCGCGCCCATTTGCTGCAACTTCGTCTTTTTTTTTTTTTTATCTCTTTCTCGTCCGTTTCTCCGTTCCAGGAATTTATTGTCCGCGCGGTGTCCGCGCGTTGGACCAATGTTATATTTTTGCGACACAACGAGCGTTTTTTTCAACGCTATTGTTCCATTCAACAGATCTCTCTCGCTCGTTCGCAAAGCCGATGGTTAAAATTTTCATCGGCTCTGTCGCTCTCGTCCCGCGACTGTCAGAGAGGAAATTGTCAGTCACAATGTAATCTTCGTTTAAGAGATCCGCCGTTGCATTATATTGATCTTTGTTTCCGTTGAAAATACGTTACGTTTGCGTCCGTGTGTGTGTGTGTGTTTAGAATTTCCGCTCAACAACTTCAACATATTTCGCGAACCCAGAGATTTATTCCCTGTGCCCTTGCGCCGATAATAGCCGTGAATTACGGAAGGCTTCATTATTCAAACGGCGGGATTATTTATGAACCGCGCTCTTTGAGAGAAGTGCACTCGATTAGATAACCGGAGTGCACTTGACGCCAGAGTCTAATCTTGAAGAGTCGTATACAACGACATGTGTGTAAGTTCGAAAAACGCACGTTGTAACAAAAAGATAAATCACATGTTTTTCTTCCGCTCCCGATTACGTGTCGAAATTGATTGCGTCCTAGAACGCGACACACAATTGGACGCGGACACAATTTTCATAGACAAAATCAGAGAGCTGGAAGCTGCGTCGTATTTTTCCGCCTGCCTATCCGTTCAATTACAAAAAGTATATTCCGCACTTTGACGCGCTTCGTGACATTTCTCGCTGAAAACTGAGAGATGTGTGTTGCTTTAAATTTTTCTTTCAAAAAAAAAAATAAATAAATAAATAAATAAAAAAATTAAAAAAATTGAGACATAAGCGCTAGTATTTATAATATCTTATATTTAAAATCGTTTTAAGATAAATTGCACGAGTCTTTATATCGCATCTGAAGATGAACTTCGAGCAATTTTAAATATAAGATTAGACCCCATACATGTGTAAATGCCGACCAAAAATAATTTTCGCGAGTCTACAAGTTGACAAATAAACGACGGTTGAATTTTTATTTCCATTCAACTCACTTTGAATAGATTTAAACGTATTGGAATTCCTTGCAATTCTCCATTGATCTCGCGCGCGACGTGGGGCTTACGTCAGATTTTGTTAATCACCGATGCGCTGATGGATGTGGAGTGTGATAAATGGAAGGACGAACGTTGAAAGAGAAGAAGCGGCGGGGAATATACGGCGTGGTCGTGTTACAGAAACTCATTTTTTTCAATCGAACACGTTTTCTGCTCGACGTGATAATCAACGCGAGAGAGGAAGACAAAACACAGACAGCCTTCCTGTGATGTGAAATGCCCGAGAGTTCGTCACGAGAGAGTGACGACGAGTAATGTGCGTGTTGCACTCTGGATTAGAACGATTACGGCGGGTCAACTGGCTAAATTATTCCCGGTTGACGTTTTGCACCTTCCAATTGATTTCAATGGAGTCTCATTCGCCATCGGTTTGCAGCAAGGCTTGCTCGGCAAGAGAACATTCTAGTCGCGTTTCTTCGCCACCTGACTCGCCGAGAGATTTCGCTGCAATTCTGACGTACGCGCGCGCCGTTGCAAATTTTCACATAAATTTATAAATAAGATCGCGTCCGGACAAGTACCACTGGACATTTATTAAGGAAACAATTACAACGAATTATTTACACGTTAAAAACTAATTAAAATATAATAATTAAAATAATTATAAATTAACCTTTCGTGGACAGACCTCAAACAAATAGTTGGAATGTCTCTGTGAGATTCACGCGAATTTAAAATCGAATATTTCCGCGAAAAATCAATATTTTTTAATTTTGTTTTTTTTTTTTAATCGAAGATTGAGCGATTCTGCGATCGATAAAATAAACAAATTAAAAATATCTTTGATAGTTTCCAAGATGTAAGCGTTAGAAAAAAGCTAATTTTTATTGGAGGCAGTTCGCAATTTTTGAGCGGGTCTGAGAGACTCATGTCTCTGTGTTCGCGAAGAGTTAAAAAATGTCTTGCAAAATATCTAAAACATTGAGAATCGCGATGATTTGTATTCGCGTATGTAATACGCATTTCTTTAATAAAATGTCGGACTACTTGTTCAGTTATCGAGACCTTAGCTTTTAAATTTTATAAATACTGCGGGTGAGCGCGCAATTTCTCCGATATCTTCGTCGCGAGGAGAAAAAACACAAACAAAACACACACTGCCGGGAAAGGGTAACATGCGGATAAAATGAAAAAATGCGACACGCGAGAAGCGAGCCACTTGAAACCGACCAATCGAGTTCTCGAAAGACGACCGGTTTTCGATTTTCACGGCCTCGCTGTTATACATGTAAATGATTGGCGATAAACGAGTCGTTACACATACAACACATTCGTGCGATGCTAGCACAGACAATATACACACACACACACACACACAACCGATAGCTTGATATTCAAACGACTGAATTAACATCCATTCAAATCGGGTCTGTTCGTAAATTGTTATCGATAAGACCGGTTTAAAATCGTACAAAACAACGGTGAAACAGTACATTCAGACACATTGAATTGGTTTTTGCGCGGTGCTTTAAAAAACATTATGCAAGAGATTGTGTGTGTGCGCGCGCGCGCGCGCGCGTGTGTGCGTAATTACGCTCGATTTTCATAGTAAAAGAGCTCACTATTATCTTGACGACGAATCAGTGACGCTGTCACCGCTGTATGATTTAAAATTAAATCAATATACGATTCGCACGCAATATTGTTAATTATAGTTTTCCGGCGAATCGCGTAAGATAATGAGTGAGCCTTTTTACCTTATGAAAGTAATCACACAAACCTTTTGCATAACGATTTCTAAAATAAATTTAATATTTTGCTAATTAAGTATTTTTGCGCTATCGCGTTCCATTTTCTTTTCGATCTCTCATTAATCGCGAACGCTAATTGATTTATGACGGCGCAAAATGATATGTTACGGCGGGAAGAAGATTTATCTCTTAGAGACTCTCGGTATGCGCGCGATTTACGAGTGTGTAGCAAACTGTGTTATCGTGGGGAATTACGTATTCTGAACTTTTCCCCTCGTTTGTAGCTTTGCGAGCGAAAAGATTGAACGTACGTGTGATTGCGCGACCAATATTAAATAAGAAAACATCACAGTTTCAACAAAGAAAACAACAACAAATAGTAAAATTATATAAGGAAGAGGAGAGAAAATTTTCTCGAAGAAGTTTTCTAGAAATTGTTGAAATATATTAACAAGATAATAAAAAAAAAAAAAGACAAGACTTGACCATTTCTCTCAAGAGAAACAAGTCGCCACGTGAATTGTCGGTCTCGTCTTGAAACAAGACAGACAGACTCGATAGATAACGATTGTGCCCCTCATCGCGCCATCCCGCGTCATGTTTCCTGATAAAAAAAACTGTGGCATCCGCGACCCTGCGGATATATAAAACGCCACGATTAAGAGAGATTCGCGCCTATTGCACATTACTACATCTTCGCGATAACAGAAAGACGGTGATTAGAGATAGCGGTTATACGTCTTCGCAACATCCGCAACACGATACTTGAAGCGTAACGTAATATTGTAGCATGTGCAATATACGTGGCGTTTACAGCATATATATTTTTATAAACAAACTTTTCCTAACAAAAAATAATATTTTTCATTTTTCTCAAACATTATCTTAACATTTTCGCGTTAGTTTCTCGCTAGATTTTACGCCGAAAAAGAGTGACGCTTCTCATTTTCTTGACATTCAGCCTCGTGATAGCTTGTAGAAAAACATTTCCGATTAACGATAACGAATTCTTTTTTCTCTTTTCCAGAGACTTAATAACGTTTCGACATGGTCGTTCCCTCGGACCATGCGCTCCACGAGGCGATTCAAGTGTCGCCGCTGGTTCTCTCCGACGATGTCAGACGACAAAAGGTGAATATATGTGGAGAATTAATTTTGTCTAATTAAATTGGATTCCGTTTTGCAAAACGCAACATTTATGTAACCGAAATAAACGTCACGATCATCTTATCTTCGGTGTTTATAAATTTTACAAATCGTTCACCTTGAACTCTCGCTCTTTCATAAAATTCATCGTATGACGACTTCCAAAGGCCAAAATCTATATCGCGTGTGATAAAAATACAATGAAAATATAACGAAGCAGAAGGCAATTGAAAAATAGAAGAGAGTCGCGAGATAAATTCTCGGCAATTGTGTATTTTTTATTCTTTCGCGCGAAAAAAATTTGTTTCTACAAATTAAAACTGCAAAATTCTCTAAGTATAAACTGGCTTTAAGATATACTAAATTTAACAAATTTAAAAAAATATCCCGCAATTTAATCGCGTGTATGCATATTAAAATAAATTACGTATATCTTACATCGTGTACTCGTCTTGTTTATAAAATTTCGTCTCATTTAATGTTTAAATCTTATCAAACTCATTATACACACGGTTTCTCACGACACGTACAATGTTAGTTTGCAAAAAACAAGCGTCATTTCATTTGCCAATCTATTTTTGCACTCGATTCCGAATCGCGTGACGAGACGAAACGAATCGACTTTTCGAGAAGACTTTTAGTTAAGAATTTGATGACACGAGACGAGATCATCCGCAGACATTTTCTCGCTTTAATAAGATTAATCGTGTTATACATACGATTAGATATCGCGTTACATAAATCAATTGCGTAAACGCAAAAAAACTCCGGTTTTTCCCGAAAGTAGCTTTTTGAAGATATACGAAAGAAGATCCGGACACGCTCTGATTCTCAAACCTTCTCGCTTGTAATGTTGCACAATATTTACGCAGATAACTCACAGTTACAACACAAGGTTACAAGTCGACGTATCGATGAATGTTTTTTTCACCGTTAGTGGACCGAGACCCGCGTATTCCTAATAGTTCACTTGACAGTAAAACAAAATAGTAAAAACAATATAGTTTGTATCTGCGGTATAGAAAAAAATACAATCATATCAATGACACTTCTTTCTTTCGCTTTTAAAGCGAGGTCTTCCGCATATTAAAAATTCGCCATGTAACGTGTAAGAGTTGCAGTTCTCACTCGATCGATCAATATGTTGCGCGCATCTTGTTTACGTTGCGTTTCTAATAACAAAAAAAAAAAAAAAATGTAGACGGATCGAGTTAAGGATCAAGTCGGATTTCGGGGTTATCGTGTCGTAAACCATCGATTTTTATCCCCAAGTCACAGGGTTATCGGGAAGGTAATCCCGCGTTAATAAAAGTTCACAAGAAATGTGAACAGTTTATCACTACACAGAGATAACAGATAGGAGTCATCGGGGAGAGAGACTCCTATCGAGTGAGAAAAATAACGTTGGTTTTAAAACATTGTCTATTAATCCGCCGATATTTTTTTCCCCGCGTTTTGCTACAAAAAAGTGACGCGCCAAAAGAATTGGGACGCGAGAAAAACGAACAACATTCGCGTTAAAATCATTACATTGCAAATTAGTTGTGCGAAAAAATTGTGATTTTTTTTTACGACACTCGAGAACAATCGGATGTGTTATATGAATTGTTTTATCACGACGTTGTGTGTGTGTGTGAGTTGCGTTGTAAACGCGTTTATACAAACCGGAAGAGAATTTCAAAGTTCACGAATATTCAATATTCAGTATCATCGGCATTTTCCCACGATTTGACGCGCTCACTTGCCTCGGAAAACATAATGTGACGGCGCGCGGCGCTTTGTCAAACGAAGATGATTTTTCACAAAAACAAAATATTGATTCACAATCGAGATAATTGACGCAAATTTATTATAAACTGGCGTTTATCGCTCGTGTATAATAAGCAGCCGGTTTAGGCGTGTGTCGTTTATAGCACGTGAATTCGAAGGCGGCATTAATCTCGTCACGAGATTGAATATTCAACAGCGATAGATTCATTCGCGAGCGCACGTGCGCGCGTGCAACTTCTTGTTAGAAGCGATTTAATAAATTAACGAGCGGCACGAGAGATTCGCCGGCTTAGAATCCAGTTAGAAATACACGCTGATGCGTAATAGGTGACACAACGTAAACAGTATACATATAGCGCGGCTTACACCGATTCGCACCGTAGGTGCGAATCGCAGATAATATTTTCCTTCCGCGATGTAACGGCGATGACGGCGGAGGTGACGCCGAAGATTGTGTTACGCGTGATATTAAGAGGAGAAAAAAAAACATTGTTCACAGGTCGAGAATCACATGGAGAATATGCGACTGTCCGCGGCGACCGCCAGAAAGATTCAGGACGTCTTCATCTCGGAAATGAACAAGGGCATTCATCAGCAACCGTCCTCGCTGCAGATGGAGAACACGTACATACCGGAACTGCTCGATGGAACAGGTCGTTGACTAAGTTCCCGCCCGAACGATAGCGCGTGTATTGCGTACACACACACACACTTGACACCGAAGTTAATTCCTTTGTAGCACTTACAAACAAAAAAAACAAAGACGTTATCTCCGTCGAGATATCGAGAAAAGAAAACTGGTTAATTTCATCAGAGTGACTTATCTAATGTGTTTATCTGCGTTTATCTAATTTGGAAGAATTTCAATAACTGATTTCGAAATTAAATCGAATAGGAAAAAAATTCGAAACAAAATTATATATTTTGTTTATTTTCTAACGAAAAATTTTGAACTTTTGCAGAAGAGGGTCTCTACTTGGCGCTCGACCTTGGCGGCACCAATTTCCGCGTGTTGCTACTGGAACTGTCCCATGGTGCTCCCGTACGGCAAGAAGTAAAGCGATATTACATTGGATCCGAATTGAGAGTCGGCTCAGCAATTCCTTTGTTTGATCATCTCGCCGCTTGTGTCAGCGATTTCGTCATCGCTCAGGGTCTTCAGGACATAGAGCTTCCTCTCGGTAAATTGAGCTCTCTATATCAGCTGTGTACGTCAGGATATCGCGAAACCTTTAATTAACACGAGCTACTGCTGCTGCTGCTGCTGCTGTACGATGGTTTCTATAAATAACAATCTCCGTGTATCTGTTTCGTATCCCCTCCCGGAGACGTGACGGAAAGATACCGATTATTAATCTTTATTTTAATTACATAATATCGAATCTCCTCAACGCGAATGTCAAGGAGACAGATAATAGTTCGAGTCACGAAGGTGTTTCGAGTGTTTCGAATTAAAAGGATTAAAACAATACTTGTCGGAATTTTCCGCGAGAGAATAAAAATTCGGAGATCTTAGAGATTTTTACTTAACACATCTCGCTCGACTTTCGTCCAAATAATTTCGTGTGTTTCTTTCTACTCTCAATTCCGACGTGCTTCAAACAGGTTTCACGTTCTCGTTCCCAATGATCCAGCATTCCCTGGACGTCGGTCATCTGGTGACATGGACTAAGAGTTTTAACTGTCCGGACGCCATGAACAAGGACGTCGTGAGGTTGTTACGTGAGGCTCTGGACCGACGGGGCGACACGAAGGTAAAGGTTGTGGCGATTTTGAACGACACCACGGGAACCCTGGTGCAGGGCTCGACGTTGGATCACAACACGGCGATCGGACTTATCTTGGGTACCGGCAGTAATGCCTGCTATCTGGAACGAGCGGACCGCGTCGAGCATTGGGAAACGGAGAGACACGGCGAGCGACAAGTGAGTTGCAACGATATGTGATGTTTGTTAAAAATAATTTTTGCGTCAGATAAATCTCGACTTGCGAGCTCGAAATAAACTTTAAACTCCTCCGGCAAATCTTTACCGATGACGCGAATAAGCGGATGAGATTTATCTGAAAGAAGCCGCGACGCGACTCACTTACTTAGATTCCTATATACATACGTGCGAAGATCCGCAAATTATCTGATTTTTTTTCACCGCTCAAGGTTATCATCGATATCGAATGGGGCGCTTTCGGAGACAACGGCGTTCTCGACTTTATCAAGACGGATTTTGATCGTGAAAACGATGCCAATTCCCTTATCGCGAAATCCTTTACGTAAGTTAACAATTTTCGCAGCGCATATTATCTGTAATTATGTTGTAATTGGTTTGTTTTTTTTTGCGATATGTGAGCACGAGAGAAAATTTTACATGTCGATAACACACGAAAAATATCATCTTGTACAAGTTGATTTTTTTTTTTTTTTTTTACTAATTTTATCCGCGTGAATATAATTGTGTACTTAATTAAAAATATACTTGACTAATTAAATTGAGATTGTCAAAACGTTTTTTGTTTATGCAATACTAACTAACACATCTGTTTTCTTTTCTTGAAAATTTAAAAAAACTACATTCAATGAATATGTAAAATGTCTTATATCCATTTATTTGCAACTCGAAGAAGTTTTAGAAAAAAAAACGTGCGCGATACAACTTTATACACAAGATTCGTTACGGCGCACGTTTGTGGACGCGTACGAAGAAGAATCCTTAGATATTACATCATGGTGACTTCTGTCTTTCTTTAGATTTGAAAAGTACATTTCTGGCAAATATCTCGGCGAGGTGGTTCGCGTGATACTTGCGAGGTTGACCAAAGAGGGGCTTTTGTTTGTAGGAGAAAATATACCGCAGAGCCTTCTAACACCGGGCAGTCTTACCACCGATCTAGTCTCGCACATCGAACAGTAAGTCCGCGGTTTCAAGTCTGACCGATTCGCTCCTCACGAAAGAGACTTGCGATTTTTTTTTCACACGTTTCGTGCTTTCAGGGATTCGGTGAACGGTGGTGACAGTAATACGCAAGAGGTCCTTGGAAAATTCGGCATCATTCCGGATCAGGATGACATTAAAGTCGTTCAGTATGTGTGCGAGGTCGCTTCCAACCGCGCGGCTCTTCTGGTATCGATATGTAAGTTGAGATAATATGTTACAACGTACGCTTTAAATATTGCCGGAAGATAAAAATGTAATTCACCACATTTTTGATGTTTTTTTTCTCAAAAGGCGTCGCAAGTTTGCTGGATCGTATCGACAGGGAACAGGTTACAATCGCCGTGGACGGGTCTTTGTACAAGCATCATCCCCGGTTAGAGAACTGGATGAAGCGGTACATTTCGCTCCTCTCGCCAAGTCGACAGGTACGTCAATTGAGAGCAAATTACGCTTTTTAGATATGTATATTTTACAACGAAGTTACAATCTTTCTGATATTTGTGTCTAATTACGCCATGTGTTTTTCTATTTGCAGTTCAAATTAATCCACGCGGAGGACGGAAGCGGCAAGGGCGCGGCGCTTGTTTCCGCTATCGCGCAAAGACTCCAGAAGCGGTTGCAATAATCGCAAATATATATCTCTGGAATATCCTACTCTCAGTCGTCGCAGTCGTCGTTATTGTGGCACGACATCATGCCCGAAATCGTCGGTGTAGCCATAGAAATTTATATATATCCGTCAGCAGGTCCCAGATCAATATATATATGTTACTGTAGTTTGTTTTTTCCGCGAATAATCCGCGAATATACCTCTCACCTCAAAATACGTACAGTGAAAATTTTCTGATGCATACATATCGATAAAAATTCTAATAATATAATAAATACTACACGAAATTATTACACGTTGCGAAGTGCGTTGTTCGCATTGACCTCGCGATGAAACGAGGTGCCAATAAAAAAAGATAAGGGATGTCGAGAGAGAGAGAGAGATCGGACGGATGTTAGGGAGAAGCGTGTGTGCGGGTGTGCCATTTTATAATTATACATATATACATAAATATACATATATACATATACACATATGCATGTTAGATGTGTGCGCGAGGAAAAATTTGTGAGAGACAGATCGCCGCGAGAGGAAGAGCAAAATGATATTATTTATTATAACGTTAAACACACGGAAGGACGTATGTGCGTTTGCGACGTTGAAATGTTAAACGTAAACGTTTTACGAGAACGTTCTTTTTTTTTTGTACAACAAACATCTCAAATTGTTATAATAAAAAATCTAGCAAAACATACATCGATTTTTATTTTAACGGAGTTCTCCTCCACGTGTGCGCTTGTTCCGATGGGGAAATCCGACAATTCGAATTATCTAGCTCTTCGATATACAATGAATGCGTTTTATATATATAAATTTATTCTTTAAAAGCCATTCATTTTCTTACGGCCGGCCGTGAATGTGCGCGTGCGGGCCAGTTTCGCCAACTCTGATTGACGCAATCGATCGATTTGACTCGACAGACCAGTCGATTGCTCGAATTGACCAATCCGCCGTTTTGAATCGATTAGGTATGTTAATCGGAGCTGGCGAAACCGGCCAGCATGCATATACATCGCGATTTTGCGCCGGAGCGCGGAAAGCGCAATGAGAACGAGATCTAATTATTGCGACGCGATTGGTTCAATACTTCGATACTTCGAGAATCGCACAGTTTGCGCATCGATAGATTTTAAATCGCAGTCATGGAACGATTATATACGTATTATATATGCATGTATATGTAATGTGTATGTACGTCCCGCCTTGTCGTGTTATCGACAATGTTAAAGTTGTACATTCCGATTATCCCCGACCCAATTGGTAATCGCGAAGCTCTTGTATCTCCCAGTGCACGTTATTTTAATCGCAAGTATCTGTAATCTCCGATATTTCCGAAATTCTCTGGCAAAACAATTTAGATACAACATACTTCCGATATAATATTTTCAAAATCAATGCAAAAAGCACATAGCGAATCGTTGATGTAAAATCAGAAACAAAATCAATAAGTTAAGTTCGAACCTCGCGAGACAAAGCATCCTCGATAATTACTTTCTGTCTGTCTGTCGCATTTGTTTTTCTTTTTTCTTTTTACAGAGACGAGGGAAGAAAAACTGGAAACGAGGAAAATCGTTAAGCGTGCAATCGTTGAGCGTGCAAAAGTGAAAGACGCTTCCTCGCGCTAATGCGGGTGCTAAGCGCCACGGAGAATGTGCACGCGATAAGTCCGGCCTATTGATCTTGTTGCTAGGCGGTCCGCGCACTGCCGCTGCCGTCGCCGGCCGTCTTTCAAATCCAGCTGGGTTTCCCGCCGGAGACCGGCAGATGGCGGCAGTGGCGCGCGCGAGAGCCGCTCCGGCCGAGTGACAGCTCGCGAGGCTCGAACTGTCATCTCAGGAGCGGTGGCCCGTACGTAGTGCCGTGGTTTCTCGCGTTTTCGCCCGCCGGTTTGTCTTGCGATTAAAACGCCGCGGTGCCGCGCAACGAGTTCGCACCGGCTACGTGAGCGCGTCCGGTCTGTCACCGGACGATCAGGAATCACACGTTGTTTTTTTTTTTCTTCTTCCCCCCCGTCGAAAAAGCCGAACGACCGCGCCGCGCACGGTGGGTGCGCACGCAAGGGAGAACGGCCTGCCTCGCTCGCCGTCGCCGGTTCGGCCAGTCTACTGGAAGATTCCATTGTGAGAGTGGGCTTTCGAAAAGTTTCGCGAAACCGCCGGCGAGTTTTCGCGGACAGCCATCGTCGGCGCAACGTCGTCGGACAAAAACCAGGTATCGTGCGTTTCCAATCGTCGATCGGCCCGGTCGACGGCGCCTTTGCGAAATTCGCAAGTGTTGTACCTGTATAATGTATGTACGTACATGTAACACGTATGTGTGTGTGTGTGTGTGTGAGAGATCTGGCGTGTGTGTGTGGGTACGTGTGCGTGTATGTGCCGTGTGCGAAAGAGAGAGAGGGAGGACAAGTTGAGGTTATTACAGCGACCGCTCTCTCTGGATTCAGCTGGGCTCTCAGCTGATGCACCGACCAACCGGTTCGCCGCGGCTGTGCCTTCGAAGTCGATTCCCCGCGGACGTGATGTAGCGCGTTCGTTCGTTCGCGATCGTCGCGCTTTGTTGCCGAGAATAGGCCCCCGCGCGATCGGTTTCCAAGTGGATCGGCTGTGATTCACTCCGGTTTTCGCGATTACGCGATCGCGCGTGTAATTTACACACACACGCGCGCGCGAGAGGAAAATTCAACGTCGAGATAACATCGAGAGATATATCGTCGCTGATCAACGCTGATGCGGACGCGCGATCCCCGGCTCGTCGTCGTCAACAGCCAGGGGGGGCGCGTTTATGTGCTTTCGCACATGAGGTTGCACCGATAATGCCTCAATAATGTCTCGACAACGAAAAGTGCAACTTTACGTGCGAAGACATTAACGCCCCAGCCCGCACACAAAAAGCACACGGGAGGAAAATCGGGGGAGGAACGGGGAGGGTAGGACAAAAAGGGAGCCAGCATTCGGGTTAACCAGGGTTAGCGCTTAAACCGTCGTGGTCGGCAAAGAATCGAACGCGCTTTCCGAACGACGAATCGACTCGTTAAAAAACTCCGCAGCGCTCTGGCAGCAATTTAATTCCGAACGCGGTGACAAACGCTCGCGTTTTACTGTTATTCCCAAAGCCGCGGCGGCACACAGCATCTTGTCATCCTTGGTTACTTCTTACGGAAACAACGCGATCTTTCTTTTGTTCTCGAGATCATTACCTATCCCAACAACACTACGGAAGTTTTTCTCCTTCGATTCAATGATTATAAAAAGACATAAAAAAAAAATAGAAGAAAAACAAGTTATGCAATCAACATTTCGCGCTGTACAGCGCGATTCCGTAACCGTTTGTTGTGCGACATTTGTAATTTGATTCTCCTTGCGTTGATTCGATCGCAACCGATTTCCCTCGCGCATCGAATTATTTTCGAGACTCGTTTCGCAAATATATATTCATTGGAACAAGCGCGCGAGCAGATGTGTGTCTAACAAGAATCTAACGCGAAGAAACTAACGAGTCGAGACGATTGGAAAACTCACTTTTGCACAATAGTCAAATATTTGATACTCGTCACTCTTCGCGACAGGTTTTTACAAATAGCACACACTTTTTATTATTTTTCGAAACAAAAACTCATGAGGTCACGCGTGTCGTCTTGTCATCCTGATCGTGCATTTTTTTTTTTTTTTTTTACGCTTCTGTCAAGGGCAGAAATGGATATTCGCCCACTATCGTCGTATGTGTACGTGATACTTTGCGTACCGGCGATTTCACCTCGCCGGCGATGCTGACGATCGCACGCGGGCGTCGATTCTCTCTCTCTCTCTTTCTCTCGGCGTTGACCTCCAACAACGTCACACGGTAACAACACGTAGCACACGGTAGAACCGATTGATATTTCTCAAAGGAAGAGGATAATCGCGGTGAAATCGATATCTCTTCAATTATTCCCCGGAGAGAGAAAATCGCTTTCCATTCGTATGTGTCTACGATAGTCACGTTATATACGAAAAAAAAAAAAAAAATATTACATTTCTCTCTCGCTCCTAGTAGCAGTATATTTTCGGAATAACAATAAAGGTCTACGAATTAAGTTTACAAATAACAATTTTAACAAACCGATAGCAAAATAAAAAAATAAAAATTGATAAGAGTCAAGGCAATGCCTACAATAGATACGCGCGTTCCGACTGTGTACTGTAAAACGTTTGTTCCAAACGGATTCTATTTCTCTCTCTCTCTCAACGCAAAATCAACCTGTCGAAAACACGCACACCGTGGAAACCTTGTAAAAAAAAAAAAAAAAAAAAAAAAAAGGATATTCCGTTAAATATCGCGTTTAAATTACGTGAATCAGCGTTACGTGGTGCGCATGATTGCACAAGTGGGAGCGTTCATTCACCATTTGCGTAACTTGGAACAAAGTCGGCGAACAAAGGCGGAGTCCGAAAATTTTACATTCCGCAAAGAACACGGAATATAACCCCGGCACGTTCTACGCCGCCGCGTGACAAAATACATCCATCACACACCGGTGTCAGTCGTGTATATAACCCGGGGATTCCGCCCGGGTGTAGTGTCTTGAAATATCTCATTACAAATCTCTCGTGGAAGATAAGCCGAAATAATTCGCCGAGAGGACTAAAGTAATCTCGCGTAATGTCATTCATTCTGAAGTGGCTCTCTTTCTCGAAAGAGAGAGCGAGAGAGAGAGAGAGAGAGACATCGTTGAGAAACGGTGCCGTACATTGCGCGAATTTAATTCCGCGCCCTTATTGTACGATTTAATTATACGGCGTATACCATCACCGCGCCGCATGGATCATTCAAGCTAAGGACCTTCGCGTCTCGCAAGCGAAACTTGCATACAAGGTGCGACCGAATACACAGCGATATCATATTTCTTATTTAATTTTGTGTACTAATTAATATCGCCAGAAGTGTGTTTCATTATTTATTTTGCAATGCAACATTATTTATTGCGTGAAGAAAATATTTCGACTTCGCGATATCTCGCGATCTCCGCGATATCTCCGAATTGTTATCGCCGTTTGATCCGACGGCGCGCGCATCTCTCGCGCGAAAACTTTCCTCGCGGAAGGTCCTGAAAGACGGAGGGAATCGCGTGAGGAAACGGCAACGAGGACGACGACTGCGGCACCGTTATCGCTCGCGAATCGACTCGCTTTTCCGTGAAGCGCCGCCGCCGCGCGCGCTGCACCGTCGAGGTCACCGCGCCCGGCTGCAGCTGAGCTTTCAGCTGACGAGCGGAGGCTGCGACCGGTTCGCCATGCTCCTTCCCTCCTCTTCCTCCTCCTCCTCCTCCTCTTCCCTCCTCCACCCGCTCCCCCTCCCGCTCCACCTTCTCTCCGTCTCTCTTTCGCGCTCTCTCGCGCGTCTCTTTTTTTATTCTTAGCCACCTCATTTTTCCCTTTAAATCGCCTTTCACGTGTTCCGTGTGACTCTGTCTTCGCCGCTGTGTCGTCTTTCTTCTCCTTCTTCTCCTCCTTCTCCTCCTCCTCCTCTTCTTTCTGCTCCTCCCTCGCTCGCTCGCTCGCCTATCCCTCTTTTAGATGTTCGTATTGTTTCATCGTGCGCTGCGCGAACGGCCGACTTCACTGAACCAGTTCCGAACCGTTTCGATCGCGCGTCTCTTCGGCACGTTCCGCGTGACGGCGAGCGCACGCCGTCTCGAGTAACGCGACGAGAGTGCGACAGACAAGAGCGCGAGGTAATTTTGGGGAGCGGAAGAATGGAGAAGACGGGGCGTGTAAGCTAGGGAAGAGGAGACGCGAACCAAATGCACTCTTTCTCTCTCTCTCTCTCTGACGCACATACGTTGCAAACTGTGATTTTTGGCAGCGATACATTCGCGGAAACTCGCACGGAGCAGTGACGAAAAATTACGACTCCAACATCTGATCTCGCGCGCGAACGTGCGAGAAATCTTTGCCAAAAGAACGAATGTATATACATATATGTTTGGTTCTCTACTCTTTATCGAGAGAATTTCGAGTTTTTGTTTACAAATAAGAGAGAGAGAGAGAGAGAGAGCAAATTAATTACACAATTTTCTGTGCCAACATTTTTGTTCGCCAGCAAATTTTAATTACGTAATTCTATGTGTGTGTGTGTGTCGGTTTAAAAGTACGCGCACAAAAAGAAAGTAATTTACACTCCAGTATTTGTGAAAGCGCTACTGCACGCTGTATCTCTAATAATAACGGTTAACAAGAAGCGACATTTTTGTTAATCGCGTCGAGAACCAGTCGTCGCGCGCGGACAAAAAAAAAAAAAGAACCATTTTATCTTCTCGCGCGCGCGACAAACGACTCGCGATCACGTGTTCGTATTCAAGATCTCTGTTCTCACGTGAGAACGCGGTGGTAAAAAAAAAAAAAAACAAAATTAAGAGGCAAGGTATTGACAACCGGCAGCCAAACAATGTATTGAATATTGCAACAATGTATTGGTACTTCTGGTAATCTAAGCGACTCGCGAGATTATAACGCGAGTTCGCGGACAATGGGTGATTGTCGGTCGGTTGCGTCGATCGGACACTGCGCAGAAGGAAATGCTTTTAAATTCGACCCGAGCTGCAATTTATTCGACGTTTGAATTTTTTTTTATTAGTAGGAGTAATAAATACTAATTTTATTTTACTTATACTAATTTTATTTTACTTATCAGCTGTTATTATCTGAAAAGTGAGTGAGTTTAATTTGCGAGCTGTAACAGCTTTGAAACTGGTTTGATCGACGTGTATACACGCCGGTGTAAACTCGCGCTCAGTTAAACACTCGAAGACGGAAATTCCGGAATCGATATTAAACCAAAGTAATAGGTAAAGTAATCGATCGGCTTTGCCAATCCGCCTCGCCGGTGTTTTTGAAGTATCTCTCGCGACCGGAGCGTTCGCGTGCGCGACGCGGATCAAACCCGAAGAAAGAAACTCTCCGCGCAGTTAAATTGATCGTAATTGGGCTGCCGTCGGCGGCAGTAAAATGTTGCGATCCCGTCGTTCAACTGCGTTTTATCGTCACAGCAACCGGTTACATTGTGGATCGCCTCGCTCGTAAAAACGCCGATTGTAAGGGAGCCCTCGATCTCTCGGGGCCGTAAGAGAGAAAAAATCCACAGACCGGTATTCTCGCCACGCATTTAGCATTAAAACGCCGCCGCCGCCGCCGCTCGCTTCGCGAAGTGCGCTTTTTATTTAATATAAAATCCAATGTTACATATAGGAGAGAGAGAGAGAGAGAAGAGAAGGCACTTGTTTTAAATTAATCAGAAAAGAGATGTGTGTAAAAAAGTCCGGTAAATTAATTAAAGATTAATTGACGTAATCAGATGAGACTGTGTTTGCGGTAGTTTTTTTTTTTTTTTTTTTTCTCTCCCCTTCTCTTCCCCACCTCTCTCGGTTTTTTACGAGTCGTTTTTTGCATCGTCGATACATTATTCATTAACCGCGCAAAATTACCGCTCTCGCGCTAAATGACACACGCGGTGTGTTACTTCGTTAGTATTAAATAATTCAGACTACACCCCCCGAAGGTATCCTCCGTTATCCGGTAATCTCGTCGCCGTTACGTTGGCTTGGTAAACCCGTCATCCCGGGACCGTGTTACGCGCCGCGACGTCATACGGGAATCGCCGGAGATGAAGTCAACTCTCCGAGAAGAATCAACTCTCTTGCGAAAACACAAAATTGTCGCTTAACGAAAATGAAATTTACACTCGCGAGCTCTCGCGGTGCCACCAAACAAAAAAGAAAAAAAAAAAAAAAAAAAAAAAAAAGCAAACTACACAGTAATTTGTCCGGTTTTTCCGCTCGCTCTTTCTCTCACGCTTTCTGCGTTTGAAATAAAACAGCTGATTATTCGGAAATGCAGAGAGAACAAGAGCGAAATGGTCGGAAATTCAATTAAAAATGCACTCGTCCAATTTCTTTGGATTTTATGCAATTCCGCTTGGGCGCGCGCGCGAGAGAGAGAGAAAACGTCACGTATCCTCGTGCAAATCATGCGCTTTGAGGATTATAAGATATTACTTCGGTTAAAACGTTTTGCGGCCTTCAACGTGATGGAAGTATATTCCATCTCTCTCTCTCTCTCTTGATCCCTGGGACTCTTCTCGGTGGCTCTACGGGTTATGTAACGCGGATTACAGTGCCGCCTCAGTTGAGGGTTAATAGTTGTTCATGGGACAAATTGGTTAAAATTCATTATCGTTCCACTCGGTTCTTATCGCGCGCGCACGCACGACCAACGAAAATAATGATTCACGCCCGACACTTCAATCTTCGCGCAAGTGTGTCACAGCTCGTTTTTTTTTTTGTTTTTTTGTTTTTTTTCCACGATCGTATAATCCGTCGTACTCGAAAGATGCCGTAAAAATTTGCACGTGTTATGTCACGTATAATTTATACAAATTTATACACGATGAAGAGAGAGCAAAACGCGCACTTTTAATTTCATTTGAAATT